>CABFPE010000175.1:325889-341405 GCA_900660155.1 Hofstenia miamia | reverse complement strand
TATATGGCAGTTTGTATTTCACATTACTCCGAAATTTGAAACTATTTATAGTTGGCTCGAGTTGGAAATTGTCAATGGATTTCCGTGCGTATTAGTCGAAGTCAGGAGCTTGGAATGAACAGGGAGTCTGTGCGGAGAATTTTGATCGTCTGGTTTCCAGATGAGTCACATTTCATGCTGTCAGGTCATGTGAACTCTAAGAACAACATCTTCTGGGGTAGCACATCCCCTGAGTACTGTCTGCAAAGGCCATTACACTCTGTCAAGTGCACTGTATGGGTCGCCATCTCCAAACATGGCATCATTGGACCATTCTGGTTCGAGGACGACAACGAGCGGTCTGTGACAATCAACACTGAGCGATATGTTCAGGTGCTTGGCAAATTCTGGACAGCACTTGGTCGACGAAGGGGGGTCGTCAGGGACCTCCAGTGGTTCCAGCAGGATGGTGCCACCCCCACACCTCAAACGAATCATTGGCATGGCTACAGCATCGTTTCCCTGACCGACTGATCAGCCGCAGGTGTGACCCGGAGTGGTCGCGCATTCACCAGACTTGAACCCCCAGACTTTTATCTGTGGGGATACCTTAAGGACAGGGTGTATGGCAACAACCCCCAGACCATCCCTGATCTGAAGGCAGCAATCACAGCAGCAATAAGAGCGATCCCAAGTGAAGAATGTGGGAGGGTCATCGAGAACTTTGCCCGCCGGATCCAAATGTGCTTGCAGCAGCAGGGAGCTCATTTAGAGCACATTTTTTGAGCACCAGTTAAACAAAGAGTTTTTGTGGTACAGACTTGAAACTTTGGAGATGTCTGCTACATAGACTTAACCTAATGTAGCTGAATTTTTGTGTTAATCTAAATAAAATTTTGGAAGTTATTCGATTTTAATTGATGAACGTTTTTTTTATGTCAGCCTGTATTACAAAAATAATTAAAATCCATTAGTTCTTAACAATTTCAAATATTCATAGTTTGCCATCTTAAATCTGTTTTCTTCCACACCAACGATTATTAATGAAACCCAATTCTATCCGTCTTAGAGTGACTCCCAAATTCAACATAAACTGTCGAATTTTTTTGCTTACAAGTTTCCCATTTTGAAATGAGACATTCAAGTAAGTTATTAGTAAATTTCCTACTCTGTTTTTTAGAATGTTCATTTAAACCTATAGAGGAAGGAGGCTATAAACTACACAATATCTCACCCATTCTCAATTAGAGTTCTTGTTCATGTTCTCATAAATTCCTTTAAGTCCCATTTTGGGGAACTGAAGTCATCACATTTAATATATAATTAGAAGAATGCAATTCTCATTATATCGTATGAATCAAACGATAGTTTACGAAAGTGCAATAAGCAATTTGTGCTAACATAAAAGTTTATGAACCTGGCCTGGTGCTATGGGAGGCTGAAGTTTCAAAAGTTAGTGATTTGCTAAAGCTTAGGGCGATAGCACATCAATATTTAATATNTATATATATATATATATATATATATGTAAATATATACATGTATATATATATATATATATATATATATATTGAAATTCTCGTATTGTTTTGGACAGTCTGTATTTGGAAACTCAAAAATTGAAGGTAGATCATCCTCTACAACAATATTCACAATGCATGCGAATAGTATTTGTAAAACTGCTCTAAAACCAAAATTTGCTATGAATTCATATTCTAGAGAGCTCTGAGTCCGTATAAATGTTTGCGGTACCGAAAAATTCCACCTCAAATTCTAACTCATGAAAAGTTGAAATTATGTAAAATATGGATGTTGTCATCACATCAAACTAATCTATTAAATTCATCTGAATTTCTGCAAAAAATAATATCGAGCACGTCCCCATATGAAAAATTAATTATTTTAAAAATAATACATATAACCATCCACAGTTAGGAATTGTTCTAAACGCCGAAAAGTAAGGGAGAGGAAAAGAAATTTGTGCCAAATTCAGGACCGCAAACATCAATTCATGGACTAATATATTTTTACTAATAATATAAAATCAACTTATTTTAGGTAATATGGAATCAGAGCCTTCACAGGAAGTCTTAAATTTAGCTCCATTAGACATTTGTACTTCTACAAATCCTGAAGTAATCGAAAGTTCTGAAGAGTACGATGATATCCCAGATCCAAAGCAACTAACAATTTCGTTTTCACCAGCTAAGCAAAATAGCGGTAATATTTTTTAAAAATGCAACAAGATATTTATGTAGCTTTTACATTTTAATTAGAAAAGTTTCATTCTACTTGTCTAACACAATTCCAATTAGAAGTTAATGTATTTTAGCATTAATACAGACTATATGCAAACAAAGCTGTATATATATATATATATATATATATATATACATGCTTTTTATAAGATATCGTAGTCTTTGACATTATTTTTCGAAAAAATGCGTCAATTTCTAAGAAATATCAATCTTGCTGCACCGAAATTTCTCTAAAAAGTTGCGCCGAAATTGCTTGTAAAGCTGCGTCGTAGTGGTAAGCAGCTTAATCCGACCTCCGCTCCAAAATCACTAACCCTTATTGTATTTCAATATATATTTTACTTCCTTCACATATTTTAGTTTTTTCAAATCTTGGGAAACTAATTATGAAAAATTTCATAAATTGCAAAATTTTACTATCAAAACCAAGTCTTAATAATTCCAAAATAAAGCCTATTGAAGGTATTTCAATAGAAGATGTTCCTAGTAAGAACACAATTAAGAATGGTTAAAGGATTTAAAGATCCAGGAGCTGTTAGTGATCTGAAAAGCAGTTTGTATGAATGAAAACAAAAAAAGGATATGTGAAAATGTTAAAATAATCCACCCACCCGAAAAAGATTATTGTAATTTGGAATTATTATTCATACAGATTGAAACTCATCTAAGAATTGAAACCATAGATTTTAAGCCTAGACTACAGTATTAGAGTACTGTGGGACAAAATAATTCCATGGGATTTATTGGTTGGGACCAAAAAACTCGATTGGACTAGAATAAAAAATATTACTAATAATTTTATTTAATTTTCGTCAAAATAGACATTATGCTGTGAAATCAATCAGACTATGGAATCAAAAAATTTCATGAGATTGGGATGGGATGGAACTGGGACCGTATTCAATGGCACTAAATGGGAATAAGATCAAGAAAATCCTCGGTCCGCAGAACCTTATGAATTTGGATGAAATAACTTGGGGAAAATGAACTTGCATATGAAAATGTTTCTTTTGTGCTGTTTTAGTATGTTGTTCTATTACATACAGTAAAAGGGGTTTTAGAAGTGGCACCGTTGGATTATTGTTAAAAACTGCATAAAGCACTACGTTGAATAATCAGACTTGCCAAAAAGCGAAACTCATTTTAGCATAACAAGTTCCTTAAAAGTATTGAACTCTCTCAGAACATTCCTAAATAGCTGTTCCTGTGATTTAATAAATGAGACTATTACAAAAACCTAGACTATTTTGAATGAAACAATAAAAAAGTCTGCATGATCAGATTAATTGCCTTCAAATTATCGAGGCTAAAATGCTGTATTTCTGTAAAATTTTGTATTGTAACCATTTCAAGGGCGGCGAGAAAAATTCAGCAGTTCTTAGACTACAGTAGATTTTTTTGACAAATTCATGGAGTAATCTGATACTGAATAGTAGAGAGTGACATCGGTACTCGATTTCGGGTTCGGGTGCAAAGATTAGATGTAAAAAAACACTGATGTCAATCACCGCTTGATTTGAGAAAAATCCAGGACGTTAGTAATACCAATGAATTGCTGTTTTCCGCATCAGAAAATGATTGATGTTAATGATCATTTGATTGGACATAGACCATAGCGTCAATGGTTCGGTTAGGGTCGGGTTTGAGCATTAAATTTTCGAGTTGGGGTAGTAATATTCCGATCGGTTTGGGGTGGGTCCATGTTTACATCATATTGTTACTCTCCACTGAACAGTATCCTGCATGCCAAACATCAAGCTTACTGGATGCGGTAGCATAATTTTTTAGTAGTGCCAACCATTTCTAAGTTGCAAAACTGTTCTGGGCTTAGACTTACCCTAAGTTGAGACCAGAGCCTGCAAGCGTACAGCAAGCCACAAGTCCAAATGCAAGGCTGTTGAATATAAAAACATGGTAATAACTAATGTTAACACTATATATGCAAGCTCAACGGTGAATAAAAAATTATTCATCGAAAAAGTATATTAGCTACACTAGTTATTGAAACAAAAACAGAAATTCTCATCTTGATTAGTTTGATTGCATAGGTATAATCTTTTCAACCAGCTCTGACTCCAGGCAAACTTTGCGTGTTTTAAGGAGTAAAGCCAGAGAAAGTACTCATTCAGCTGCTGCTGAGGCTGCCGGCAAGCAAGACACTATACTTTCTGTTGGAGAGACCTTTCTCAAGTAAACTTTTTAAATTTGTTGATTGAACCTAATTAGCGTTTTTTGGCAAAATTTACGAGTCCAAGTCTTCACAAAAAGGTCTAAGACACGAGACCAGGGTTTACGAGATTTTAATAATGATGGTCTCGAGTCTCATAAGTAAAAAAATCTCGAATCTCGGTCTTGACCGAGGCCAAGCTTAAGTTTTGAGTCTCATCTCGAATTTTTAATGTCGTAAAGAAATCGAACAATTGCAATGAAATAAACCCTGTTTTGAGCCGATATTTTTGAGGAAAAACTTATTCATAAAAAAATGTTAATTAATTTTAAATTTTTGAAACGAAATTGAGGCATCAATATTATATATCTTTAAATAAGTTTTAAATAAGTCTCGAATCCTAGTCTCGGCATTGGGTCTCGACTCTTGAAAAAGTCTAATCTCGTCTAATCTCGTAAACCCTGGTTGAGACGCTAAATGGCGCAAGTGGAAAGCGTTAATTCATTTAGGAAACATAGATCATTCGACTCCTCAAGCAGGGCTCTATAAACATATAGCTCTTCACAAGTTCATCGCCATTCAGGAAAGGTTCGGGAATGACTGGTCGTTTTATAATTTCTAAGCGTCATCGCCTCGCCAGTGAGATATCATTGTTATTTCTTTCCTGAAATTGGACTTTGCTTGAAATCATCCTAGAGGCTACTTCAACACGACTTCGTCGTGATCAGAAGGAAATCTTTTATCACTTGAGGAAACTCGAAGAAAAAAGCAAACGTTTTGAAGAATGTGTCAAACAATGTAACTAACCAATGATAAACTTTGAAGGAAGTAAGAAGTTTTTATCAAGACAACAAAGCATCTTCAACAAAATGTTAATAACATCGTTTTCATTTTAGAAACTAGAAAGTAATATGAGATTAAAGCGTAATTAGTTGTGGGTACGTCTGATCCCTCGAGCTATTGCAAATTTTCAGTGCGGGTGCCTTTGCTTTTCCCCTGACGTGAGCGCTTTGATAAATTGTAGTAAAGCCTCTTCTTACTACATCAGACTGTGATTGGAAATTATTTCCGCAAACCAATAGTTTGATGTCAGTAAATAACCAACACAAGCTGATTTTGCTTTAGCGACGGATGTTTAAAATCTTCACGTCAATTACCTTAGGCAATCCTACTTATTCTTTCATGAAATTGTTAAATATACAAAAATGAATTAATCGTTTTTTATCATATGGTATATAACAATTCCCTGAAAGTAGAACCCATGTACTACGCCAATGTTAACTCAAATGGGCACCCAGTAACATCATAAACAAATTATTGAATTGAAAGGGACTATTTCAACTTGCATGCTTTCTTGCAATAGGCCTATGTAATAATTTTAATAATTTTCTCAACTTTTCGGTTTGCACTTATTTCCCTTGTCTTAATTTTATCTACAAATGAAATTCTATTTTTGTTCACTAGAGGCATACGGCATTTTACAATTATTTTTCCTGATGTGAATAGTTACTTGGAATGGATTTTAAACAAAAATAAGACGGTTTAAGCAGCTCTCTTATGCTTTACTAAATCTCTGATGGTATTTGAGAGAAAATGCATTTCGACTCTTATAATCTATAAACTTATCATGAAAATCGTTTCACGATTTAATAAAGAGCATACAAATTTTCAACATTTCCCAGCTAAATGCTATGCACAGTTATTCTTTCCCGCTTTGTGTAATGTACGGTTTTTTAAAATATTAAGTCTAATTTGAAAAGTTGCCAAGAGAAGTGGAAGTAAATCAGTTTTTCAGTAGTTTAACGTGAATTTAGTATTTAATATTGTATTGACATCCCTGTTGACGAACTGGTTTATCAATAAACTCCCTTTCTCTTGGAAATTTTTCGATTTAATTTGCAGTCTTATATTTTAGAAAAAAAATAGTATGTTTTTAGCATGCTTGGAAGTAGTGAATAACGAAATGATAACGGCCATACAAGATTACACAGAAATTTATCTGAATATTATTAAGAGAAGTCAAATTTAACAAGCTAGCATTAAAATCCATTATGTACTTCGTTAATTGTTTGATACACATTACATTAATGTTGAAAATTCACATATCTATAGTGAATACTCAAAAAGTACAAACCTAAGATTCTATTGCTTATGAAAAATTTTCCAAGGCAATTCGTGTCGTAAATATATGATTGATTGCTATCAAGAATGGAATGTATGATCTAGTAATGTAATCGTTAAGCGCTTAAGGTTTGTATTTATATGTACCATACATGTATGGGATGATTTATTGGCATAGAAATGGAAGATTGTCATTTATCTAGTGTATGGGGTGGCGCTCCTGAAAAATCTTTAAGAATATTTGATTGTTTACAAAAGAAAGCGTTGTCAATAATTTTAATACCTCAGTTTCGCCCCATTGCGGATCTGATCTTAGAACATGACGAACGCCTATTTAATAAAATAATCAATCAATTGTCACATTCTTGAAGATTCAGTGGAAAAAAGATTTGCAAAAGACATTCCAAAAATGTGAACTTCTATTTCCTAATAGACACTTAACCCTAATTCTATTAAGATTTTTTTAATATACAGATATTGGTTGACTTCTTCATGAGCGCTGAGATACTCATTCATATTTCTATGGATGATCACGTCTTCACTATCATTATCATCTGACAACTCATTCTTGTAAACCTTGCTCAATATGTCCAAAAATGGTAAGAAGTCTTCTCATACATTTTCTATCTCAACATCATAATCCCGGACGCAATGTATCATTTGCTTGATTCCGGATATGTTGATGGTCACATGGTCACGAAAAATTGCAAATTTGAACTCTTTGACTGTTGCAATAACTATGTCAACATGCCACTCGACCAATGAACACAATCTAAATATTTTGGATGTGCGAACGTGCACAGCCTGCATTACATGGTTTTGATTCAATTTGGTTCTTAAGATTACTACCTACCTCAATATGAAAGCTCAAAATTTCAGAAATTTTCCATTTTCTGAACAAGTAATTTTCTATAAAACGTTTGGCAAATTTTCTGTAAATGATGTGATATTCATAGATCGCAACAATAAATAGAATATAAATATGATAATTGAAAACAATTGCAATGTACACAAGAAATCATTTATACATGAACTCAGAATAGAATTGGAAGAATTCAGACAAATTGCTTAATAAGAAGCTTTGATGATATTAGATGTATAAGAGAAAATGCAGGAAATTTCTGCTACACTTAGAATAAAATTTATTTTCAACTTATATTCATCAATTAACTTTGAGTTGTCAATCAAAATTACTTGTGCTGTGGCAAAGCTTATGCAGGCCAAACTTCAAGACCATTGCACAGTGTAGTCTATATGAGCAAATGAGCAGCAGACAACTCCAATTAGATGCCAAATGATCAAGAATAAGCACAGACGAGTTGATCCAATTAATTGCCACTATACAGTAATTTGAGAAGTAGTAACAAACAAATGTCTTAAAGCTACATCCAGAAATTTTATTGAATTATCTTACTTTCCCCTAAAGCCTTAATTCTTTTAGACAACTGTTCAGGAAGCTATGGATTGTAAGAAATAATGATAAAGGATAAACTCAGCAATTTTCTAAGTTTTGGTAGTTGTGCTATGATTGTGTCATCCTTCTTCATTTTGCTTTTGTGATAACAACTTTTTTGACAGACAGAACAGGTTCCTGGTAGTTGGAACTGTTTGGCAATATAACTGAGTATATTTTAGCATATATTGCACTCCGCTACTATCTGATGCTGCATAATTTCTGTATGATTAACTGATGTTGCATTTCTTACACAAGTAGCCATATTCATATCAATGTCTATCAATCTAAGTAGAAAGTAATTGGAGGCTGCGGAAATTGTGCTCCAGTGTTAGATAGGTCCATCTTAATGAATTAAGAAAAGATAAAAATATGGCACAGTTTTGCAGCACCATGGATGAATCAGCGGTGTAATTTGAATAAACAGATCAACCATCAATCAATACAAATTATGTGACAAATTCTCAAAAATTTACAACCATGGCGTTAATTCCATTAATTTGCTCAATAATTTAACTTCAGAAATGGTAACCAACAGGTCTCCGTTTTCAGACAAATTGAAATTTTTGTGACATTTCTGTTTAACTTCGATAAAAAAAGAGTGTTTAGAATTACGATTATTATTAAATGCAAATTGGAATAAAATTTAAGTTTTGTTATAATATATACACTGTTGTTTTAATGAAGTAGCTATTGATTTTGTGCATGCTACATAATCCAATTTTATGACAAGTACGGAGATGAATCAAAATTTCTCAGAGAAAATACCTTAAACCTTTTTTAATTTAGAGTAAACATTGGAGTTTTGCAAATTCCAAGCATGGTTTTCTTTACTAAATTTAATTATTGTTTTTTTTCTAATTAAAATAGTAAAGTCAAAACTTGAATATGTAACACAATATCCACAATATTCGAACAATGCATTTGCCTTGCAGATTTTTCAGAAATATTTTATTTCTAGATATATTTAAAGTAGTTCTGAAATGAATTCTTTTCAATTGTAAACTCGCAAAAAACGTGCTCTTCTGATGATAAGAAAGAATGAACTCTTCTAGGAAAGTTCCAATTATGCATCTTAAGTCTCACCTTCAATGACAAGCTCTACAAGAGTCAAATTTGTCTTGTATTTCCGCTATTGTACGACTTCCACTAAGATTATGTACATAGCATTTCCTTTTCATTCTTCCTATGATATATGACTTTACCGACATACTCTTCGTTCAACCTTTATTATCCAAGTATGATTTGAAATATTCATAACTTGTTAGAATTCTTTTTTAGGAGAAAGACCATTCCATTGTGACATTTGTGGTTTGGGATTTACCCAAAAGGGTAACCTATCTCGTCATAAGCAAATCCATACTCCTCACAAACCCTTCAAATGCGACATCTGTCCTTATGCTAGTCGAAGAAAAGACGCTTTAATTAATCATCGCTCAACACATTGTATTGAGAAGCCTTTCAAATGTGTTAAGTGTGTTCAAGCCTATAAGCAAAAGTCTTCTTTACGCGATCATCTAAAATCTGTAAGGCCTTATATTTACGCACTATTTTGGACATGTATTAGGATTAATATACTATCATTTCTGAACGTAAAGAAAATTGGTGTACTTTAGATGCACAGACTTTCAGCAGAAGAAGTGAAATTAATACTACCGGATGGCATGCTATTTCGACCATCACTAGATATACTATCCAATAATATTGACGATCTATCAGCTTCACTTTCGAATAAAGGAAAATCCGATGAGTATATTAGGCGCAAACTTTCAGAAGTGGATGATATGTACGATGGAATTAGTCAAGGTTTTAAATGTGTTCAAGCCTATAAGCAAAAGTCTTCTTTACGCGATCATCTAAAATCTGTAAGGCCTTATATTTACGCACTATTTTGGACATGTATTAGGATTAATATACTATCATTTCTGAACGTAAAGAAAATTGGTGTACTTTAGATGCACAGACTTTCAGCAGAAGAAGTGAAATTAATACTACCGGATGGCATGCTATTTCGACCATCACTAGATATACTATCCAATAATATTGACGATCTATCAGCTTCACTTTCGAATAAAGGAAAATCCGATGAGTATATTAGGCGCAAACTTTCAGAAGTGGATGATATGTACGATGGAATTAGTCAGGTTTTAAAACAGTCCTATGGCTATGGCTTATGTGATAGTTCTTCTCCCGACTCTCCAACAGTTTCCCAAGAAGATGAAGAAGCGCCGCAGGACCTTTCCACTACTAGTCATGATAGCAAAGCATCTGAGGTAAAGTAATTAAACATTTCGAACAATCTATCTTGAATATGTTTTTAATGTTAGAAGAAATCAAAAGGTTATCATTATTAATTTTTTCTGTTCTCTTAATTTAATAAAGTTTGAATAAAGTTTGGTGATATCTTTACATTCAAATTACCCACTATTCAATGAAATATTTTTATCTTGTAATACAAATAATTTCTTTTATTTAGAACACTTCTACAGACACTGAGAAGAGTCAATCGAATAAGAAAACCTTTGATTATTCAAAGGAACTAAATCTTTTCCGGCAGAAAACAATTCAATATTACAAGGATTATTATCTTCGTCTTGCAGATCCACGGTCGCGGTTAGGGACTCAACGCAAGCAATTGAAATCCCTAACTCAATACTCAAAATTACATGGGTCTAATAACCCCTCCTTATTCATAAATAACACTATGCCGAGCAGTCCCGATAGCTCATTGAAACCAATTTCTCAAGCTATAACTGTATGTGATGCCTGTCAACCTAGTGCATGGAAGTGTGAACATTGCAGCATTATTTTCTTAGACAGCGTTGTGTACACAATCCATACCGGTCTTCATAGCAATACAAACCCGTTTCAATGCAATGTGTGTGGGGTTGTTGCTGAAAATAAGTATGAATTTTCATGTCACATCGCTCGTGGAGAGCATACGAATTTACGCACAACAACTCAAAATTTCGTCGCTTCTTCTATTAACAGCACGACATCGGCGGACTCTTTGTAAACTCTGTGAACGTGGTTCTTTGTAGTATATTTTAGTAATGCCACTCTGTAAATATTTTAAGTTTAATAAAATTGAATTGCTTTTGAAATTATTCAAAGAGGTAGGCGGATTGATATTGAAATTTTTATAAAAATAAATCAAGCGTTTAATTTGATTTGAGTTTGTTTACGTCAAAGATTGTGTTTGTCAGTAGACAATAATATATTTTTCTATTACCAAATGAAAAATTCATACATATTACTGAATTCTTAATGCAAATCAGGAGCAGTGGCGTACGCAGGGGGGGACATGGTTGAATGTCCCCCCGTCAGGTTTCCAAATTTGATTTTGACTGGCAAAATCAAAAAATTTTTCGTAAAAAATTGAAAAATTTAAAATCTAGAATCGTGAAATGCATTTTTAGGGTCTATTTTCTCAATATTTCCAAAAATTTTCGCGGGGCTTCACTCCGCATTGGGTAATGACGATGATGTCCCTCCCCTTCAAGAAATCCTGCGGACGCCCCTGATCAGGAGTATAATCGATTATAATAATTTTGCTAAGCATAGCTTATTTAGATTAACCGTCAGTATTGGATTAATTATGCTAAGATATGATTAAATACTTAAAAATAAGTTCTGTTCAATGATGATTAGTTGATGTGCCAAAATCCACTATGAATAGAAATTTTATATTCAATTTAACATGGAATGTTTGATATAGCCTCAAACTATGACGAAATAATCATATGACCAAATTCATTACCAGCTTTTCTATTCTAAGAAATATGAAATAGTCTTTGATTGTAAATTGACATTAATGACAGCTGAATCATCATGAGGATTTGAGCTTAATTGATTAATGACTGGATTCGAGAAAGTTACTTGTAGTCCCATTAGTGCATTGCTTTGATAGCCTTTCTAACAAGGTATGATTGTTAATTTATGCGATAATATAAAAAATTACAATTACATAGGACACATTTGAGTGACACAAAGTGGGCGAACTCATTTTACTAAATGCCAAGAAAGCGTGAGAATTGCCAATTGAGTTAATAGATGTAATATTCATGTAAAATCATATGCTTTATACTGAAATTTACTACAGTACTGAGGCCGAGGCGACCAATTGTTTATAAGAATTAGGGATAGGATCCGGATAGTGAATTGCATATACCGGATAATTCCGGATAATTCGACTGCCGGATACCGGATAACTATTGTTCAATTATTACTAGGCTAACCAGAATTATGGCTTTAAAAAGACAAAACATGACCTGATTTTTATGATAAAATATGACGGAATTTAGTTGAATATGTCCTAAAATACTACTATTCATTTTTCAAAATGATCCATTTAAGCCAATATAAAGCGCTTATCTTTTACTGGGATATAAAATAAATACAAAAACTCTTACATAATAATAAGTTAATTTTTTAAACCCATTGCTTCACTAAAATATAATAACAGCTCACAAATTTTCATATATTATTGTAGCTAACATTTCTCTCATAGGTTAAGAGTTGTCTTAACATCTCTCAACTGCAGCCGATGTAGCTTGACATTTTCGTAACTTTGCATACAATTCCAATTTAATGCAGATATCCTTTCCTTCAATCATAGCAGTGAAACCGGTATTTTCTATTCGTGACTTGATATGGGCGACTATTTTACAGGCATCATTTCCAACATCTAGTGGAATTTCAACTCTGTCAAACATTGAACAACTTTGATATTTTGTGATGGCAGCCTTAATTGAGCAATTAGATTTTCAACACATATATTTTGAGTGAATACGCATGGCACAGTACTGCAACACGTGTGCCTTTCAAAATCCATGAAATATTAATGTATATAGTTCCTTTAATATTTCTCAGCTGCCAGCATACATAGCTAGTCCTAGAAACGCGTCGACCAGTAGGTCAGGTCAATAATTAGCTAGCAATTAAACATCTCGGGGTTCAGCCAGCAAGTACATTATTTGAAATTGAATGAATATATATATATATATATATAATTTTGCCGGATTCCGGAACCGGATACTGGATTCCGCAACATCCTTAATAAGGAACCCTAAATTGTTTGATAATAATAATAATAATAATAATAATAATAATAATAATAATAATAATGGGCCCCAGTGGCCAAGGGGTAGAACGCGAAACTGGGAAGGCGAAGACCCGGGTTCGAGCCCTGCCCCGAACCTTTCCTAATATGAAAGTGACAACGCAAGAAAAGGCCCTCAGTCCCCGGCAGGCCTTAAATGTTCAGAGGGTGCGAAAAATCTCCGGTCAGGTGGACTCCACAATCGGGAGTGTGGACTCGAGAAGTAGCAGTATAGGATCCACACAGACCAATGGACAACGGCACAAATGGACAGATGAGCAGAACAGAACAGCATTGGAGTGTTACAGAAGAAGCAGGCCAGATGAGAGAGGCTACAGGAAGAGAATGTTGGAAGAATGGAGGAAGGCAGGAACAGGATTAGAAGTTACATAGCAGAGGCTTACAGGACAAGTGCGAAAGTTAAAGTTGGATGAGAATAAAGGGAAAAGAGAGTTGAACAGGCTAAGCAAAGGGAAGATGAAGTGATAGACGTTGAGGCAGAAGTGGCGGAAGCAGCAGAACCAGTAAGCGCAGAAACTGAAGCAGCAATCAAGGAAAAGATGAAGGAAGAAATAGATGAGAGAACTAGGCAAAGATTAGGCAGCAAATAGGTACGGGACAGGTGCAGGGTAGGTAAGGGGAAGACTATAGAAACTGCAAGAGAAGAGCTTAAGCAGAGATTAGTTGCAGAAGCTGGGAAACTGAGAAAATATAGGGCAAGGGCGAAGCAGGCAAGAGACAATATGAAGTTTGAGACTCAAGAAGGAAGATTCTACAAAGAACTAGATGCAGGAGAAAAGGCTACAGCTAGAGCAGGCGAAGATGCAGTAAGGTTCTGGGAGAATATATGGGGAAGTGCGGGACCAGAGATAGAGAGTGAGCAGATGCACAAGNAGATGCAGGGTAGGTAAAGGGAAGACAATAGAAACTGCAAGAGAAGAGCTAAAGCAGAGATTAGTTGCAGAAGCTGAGAAACTGAGAAAGTATAGGGCAAGGGTAAAGCAGGCAAGAGACAATATGAAGTTTGAGACTCAAGAAGGAAGATTCTACAAAGAACTAGATGCGGGAGAAAAGGCTACAGCTAGAGCAGGCGAAGATGCAGTAAAGTTCTGGGAGAATATATGGGGAAGTGCGGGACCAGAGATAGAGAGTGAGCAGATGCACAAGGAGTTCAGACAAGAAGAAGAAGAAGTAATCACAACGGCAAAGCTAAAGGAGGCTCTAAAGAAGATGAAGAATTGGAAGGCGCCAGGCAGAGATGAGGTACATGGGTATTGGCTGAAGAAGTTCACAAGTGTGCATAAGAGACTAGCAGTAGCATTGGAGGAGTGTGGTGAGTAGCATTGGAGGAGTGGATGGTAGTGGGATGGTCATTTCTGATACCAAAGGACCCAAAGAAATGTAGAGAGGTAAACAACTTCAGGCCAATAACATGTCTGCCAATAACGTGGAAATTGCTAACTTCAGTGATTTCAAGTAGGCTGGCATGTTATTTAGAACAGAACATGTTGATACCAGAGGAGCAGAAGTTATGTAGGACAAAGATGAGAGGATGTAAAGAACAGTTGTTGATAGACCAGACAGTGGTGGAGAATTGTAGAAGAAGGAAGACAAACTTAGAAATGGCATGCATAGACTACAGGAAGGCATATGACAAAATTTCGCATGGGGGTACTGAGGATGTTAGAGGCCAGTGGAGTTTCAAAGAAATGGGTTGAGTTTCTAGAGAGAGAGATGGGAAAGTGGCAGACTGAGATAGATGGGCATAGGTTGAGGTTTAGACGGGGTATATTCCAGGGAAACAGCTTAGCGCCACTACTGTTTGTAGTTAGCTTAATGCCTATTACAGAAAAGTTAAAGGAGACAGGGATGGGGTATAAGATGGAGAAGAATGGTAGAGCAGTAAGTCACCTGTGGTACATGGATGACCTGAAATATATGCTAGTTCAAGTAAGATGTTGCAGAAGCAAGTGGAAATATTGGAGAAGGCAAATGGAGATTTAGGGTTAGAATTTGGATTACGAAAATGTTCAGCAGTGACAATGACTAGAGGCAAGTGTGTGGATGGGGATGGATTGAGGACAAGCAGTGTGGATAAGATTGAGGAAGTTAAAGAGGGGTACAAGTACTTAGGTGTGATAGAGAAAGACAGAACAGATCACGAGGAAATGAAGATGAGGCTAAGGAAAGAATACAAGAGGAGAGTAAGGAAGGTACTACAGAAGTCAGCATTGAATGGGCAGAATAGTATAAAAGCAATTAATACATGGGCGATACCAGTGTTGAGATATTCGGCAGGAATAGTTAGATGGAACAAGAATGAACTTAGGGAGCTAGACAGAGAGACAAGGAAGGTACTAGCAGCAGAGAGGGTTTTCAACTTAAATGGAGATGTGGATAGGTTGTACATGGCAAGGCATAAAGGAGGGAAAGGACT
>CABFPE010000175.1:313603-324889 GCA_900660155.1 Hofstenia miamia | reverse complement strand
TATATATATATATCTCGAAGTAATTATACTGAGCTTCTTCATATTCATTTTTAGCGTAGATAGACCGGTTTCGTTTATATAAAACATCATCAATACAAATATGCGGTAAAAAACTAAATATATTTACAATAGACTACACTTTATATATTTTAATATTGCATGCTCTTAAAATACGTTCAATGATATCATGCTTAGTTTTTTATTCAATAATTGATCTTTGTTTGATTGTTTAATTATTAATGCTTCTACTATTTTATGATGTTCTTCTCTTAGTTAATGTTTGTGCATAAAAATTTCGGCTTTAAGGTACTCATTTATATGTTTCTTAATTCTTGTACCCAGATGTTGCTTTGTTTCCGCGACGTATGACTTTTCACAATCATCACATTTATATATATAAACTAAGGAGGAAACTAAATTTTTTGGGATTTTATCTTTATTTAGAAACATATCTTTTGTTTTATATGATGTCAATATTGGAATGATCTTTGTCCTTCTTAATTTTGAATTCCTTATTCTAATTTTTTTCTTTAAATTTTTTACTTGGTTTTCTATATAGGGAAGCTTTAAATAAACATCAGTCTTAGTTCTATCAATGCTTTTTTTCGGAAATGTGCATATATAAATATTTATATATATATATATATATATATATATATATATATGAATATTCTATATTGAAAAAAATTTTTCAAATTATGACAGCTTTCTCTTCATCAGGATATTTTGTATATAGAATAACAATCAGAAGTTTTTTTTGAATAAATTTTAATCTTATAATGATGATAATGAAAACATGACAACTCGTCAAGTGATTTTATACAGAATCAATGACGTGATTTATATTTACTAACATAGTCATTTTCAAAATTGAGAAATAATATAAACTTTCCAAAATGAAAAATGTCATTTTAATTAGTCACATAGGAAGCATTCCTAATTGCTATCACTAATAAAATACAAGATTACCGTTCATAGGGATTTTGTAAAAAACCAAGGCACTGGCTTTTGATATATTTAAATCGGAATCCATTTTTCTAATCTATTATGACATTTGAAAATACATAGTTTGCTTAATATAGTTTATATTTCATATTTTTAAATTTTGTTAATAAAGCACTTGACTTCCCTGCACTAAAAGAGGAACAGCATTTATAACACATCACAGTGGATTTCAAAATTACCTTAGTAGTAGATGTTAACGAAGGCTCTGTGCCATCAAGAGTGTATATAATAACATCGTTTGCATCATTGGACTCTAGAATCATTTTTGAGTTGATCAAGACGGCATTCGATGATAATTCAGGAACTATACGTGGAGCGCTTGGTTCTGATATATTTTCTAAATATTCAATTTAATATTCTGAGATTCACTTCTCGTTTAATTAGAAATCTATAAAAGAGAAACATTTATTGGGAAATTGAAGTACTTTCTGATGATCAATATGAAATAATTGTAAGAATATAAACAGTTTTTCATTGACACTAGTAATAAGAAGTTGAAATGGATTAATCAATCAAAAAAGTGTTATGTTTTATGAACATGAATCATTTTTCAACATTTGATCATTGGTTTGCTATATCTCATTTTATTTATGTATGCAAAAGGTCGATGTAGTTCAAACGTTCACTTTAAGCCTAACTGCCTTACTTAGAATTTGTTTTCAGTCTACATATTTTGATTCATGGGTCGTAATACAAAAAATACCTGACAGAACATTTACGATGAGCAGATGTGAAGGTGACTTTACAGTGGAGATGAAGAAATACAAACCAACATCTTCAAAGTTAATATTAAAAGCGCGATTTTCTATTAGTTCAATTGGTTGCATTTCTCCCTAAAATGTACGTAAACTATATTGCAAGAAATCTGTTGACTTAATTATTCAATCATCACATAGGATTGATGTAATTTAAATAAATTGTTTTACATTTACACCGTTCATCTAAACAACCACAGCAAACTCAACATCGTTTCCATTTTGTAACATATAGCTGCATGTGTTATTACAGTTGAGTAGAAGGTTCATACGGCTTTTTCAATAGACCTATCACTTTTCAAATTCAAATACTTTTTAATTACTTTCTGTAATAATAGGAACTGAGGGGAATCACTACTCAAAACAAAATTAGTTGTTCTCTATCGCGTTCAGCCAATAATTTAATAATTTGCAGAATTTTTAGATGATATGCCTATCATTAAGAATTATTTGATGAAAAAAATTCCCCAACCCCTATTTCGAATTCAGCAAAGGTGTTGAAAGTTCTATTACAAAAGAAAAGTGTGTCATTGATCAGAATAAAGGGTAGGACTATATGGGATATCTGTGAACACTTTAGTTATATCAAGTCCTTCAAAGTTTCTTTTGACAATTTGGGAGCGATTATTAGAAACTTGTCTTGTTACATGAGGATTCGATTGTGATTAACTAATCCCAGATAGCGCTTCTGTAATATAAGGCACACTCAATCCAACAGTCAATGTACAACTGACAACCTCCCACTCGATCATTCAGAGTAATCTCCCAATGAACGCGCCACTTCAAAATTTTATCATACATAAAACATCACTTCTATTCCCATTGGCAGGGTCGAACAACTTCTCAATTGCTGTGACAATACGACGCTAGAAATTATATAAATGTGATTTTACAGCTTTTGGTGACATATATCGCCTTTTTTCTTTTTCTGTAGAGAGTTCATAAGGAATCAAGTGGGAAGTCTGCTGGAGAATCTACGATTGGTAAATGCTGCAAAACAGCAGATCAACTGCAAGCACACAAGAAAACCCAAAAGATAATAAAACTAAAATTATAAAGAATGGTAAAACGGCATGAACTTTTTGCTCAACTTAATATGTTATGCATTCTAAATATTTTGGATTATAATATGAAAATATTTTTCACCTTTATTAGTTGATGTTCATCGTATGGGGTTTTCACTGACAAGAATTAAATTTGCAAATGATTTTTTTAAATAATAATAATAATAATAATAATAATAATAATAATGGGCCCTAGTGGCCAAGGGGTAAAAGGCTAGACTGGGACCGCGAGGACCCGGGTTCGAGCCCGCCCCCCGACCCTACCTTCAATGAGAGTGAAACTGAAAGAAAAGGCCCTCAGTCCCCGGCAGGCCTTAAATGGTCAGAGGGTGCGAAGAATCTCCGGTCAGGTGGACTCCACAATCGGGAGTGTGGACTCGAGAAGTGGCAGTATAGGATCCACACAGACCAATGGACAAAGGCACAAATGGACAGATGAGCAGAACAGAACAGCATTGGAGTGTTACAGAAGAAGCAGGCCAGATGAGAGGGGTTACAGGAAGAGAATGTTGGAAGAATGGAGGAAGGCAGGAACAGGATTAGAAGTTACATAGCAGAGGCTTACAGGACAAGTGCGAAAGTTAAAGTTGGATGAGAATAAAGGGAAAAAGAGAGTTGAACAGGCTAAGCAGAGGGAAGATGAAGTGATAGACATTGAGGCACAATTGGCGGAAGAAGCAGAACCAGTGGACGCAGAAACTGAAGCAGCAATCAAGGAAAAGATGAAGGAAGAAATAGGTGAGAGATCTAGGTTGCCAGTTCCAAGAGGAGTTAAGAGAAGTAAGCTAGCAGTAGAGACAGCAAAAGTCAATAAAGTGTTGGAGAGGATAGATGCTAGGAGTGTTACAGAAGTAAATAGCTTAGTGTATGCAGGGGCATGTGAGGTGCTGAAGAATGTAGGCGTGGAAATAAAGAAGAAGAGGTGGCAAGAAGATAAGGGAGACAGAAAGCCAGCATGGGAAAGAAGAATTGAGAATAAGGTGGCAAAGATTAGGCAGCAAATAGGGAAGATCCGGACAAGTAAGGCAGTGCAGGACAGGTGCAGGGTAGGTAAGGGGAAGACTATAGAAACTGCAAGAGAAGAGCTTAAGCAGAGATTAGTTGCAGAAGCTGAGAAACTGAGAAAGTATAGGGCAAGGGCAAAGCAGGCAAGAGACAATATGAAGTTTGAGACACAAGAAGGAAGATTCTACAAAGAACTAGATGCAGGAGAAAAGGCTACAGCTAGAGCAGGCGAAGATGCAGTAAGGTTCTGGGAGAATATATGGGGAAGTGCGGGACCAGAGATAGAGAATGTACAGATACAGAAAGAAGCCAGGCAAGAAGAAGAAGTAATCACAACTGTAAGGCTGAAGGAGGCTCTAAAGAAGATGAAGAATTGGATAATAATAATAATAATAATAATACATGGGTATTGGCTGAAGAAGTTCACAAGTGTTCATGAGAGACTAGCAGCAGCATTGGAGGAGTGTGTGGTGAGTGGGTGTCCAGAGTGGATGGTAGTGGGGAAGACATTTCTGATACAGAAGGACCCAAAGAAAGGTAGTGAGGCAAGCAACTTCAGGCCAATAACATGTCTGCCAACAACGTGGAAATTGCTAACTTCAGTGATTTCAAGTAGGCTGGCATGTTACTTAGAACAGAATAGGTTGATACCAGAGGAGCAGAAGGGATGTAGGACGAAGACAAGAGGATGCAAAGATCAGTTGTTGATAGACCAGGCAGTGGTGGAGAATTGCAGAAGAAGGAAGACAAACTTAGCAATGGCATGGATAGACTACAGGAAGGCATATGACAGCATTTCACATAGGTGGGTATTGAGGACGCTAGAGGCCAATGGAGTTTCACGGAAATGGGTTGAGTTTCTAGAGAGGGAGATGGGAAAGTGGCAGACTGAGATAGACGGGCATAGGTTGAGGTTTAGGCGAGGCATATTCCAGGGAGACAGCTTAGCACCACTACTGTTTGTAGTTAGCTTAATCCCTATCACAGAAAAGTTAAAGGAGACAGGCATAGGGTATAAGATGGAGAAGAATGGTAGAGCAGTGAGTCACCTGTGGTACATGGACGACCTGAAGATGTATGCTAGTTCAAGGAAGATGTTGCAGAAGCAAGTGGAGACATTGGAGAAGGCAAGCAGAGATTCAGGGTTGGAGTTTGGATTAGGAAAGTGTGCAGCAGTGACAATGACTAGAGGCAAGTGTGTGGACGGGGAGGGTTTGAGGACAAGCAGTGGGGATAAGATTGAGGCAGTAAAGGAGGGGTACAAGTACTTAGGAGTAATAGAGAAGGACAGAACAGATCACGTGGAAATGAAGATGAGGCTAAGGAAAGAGTACAAGAGGAGAGTAAGGAAGGTACTACAGAAGTCAGCATTGAATGGGCAGAACAGCATAAAGGCAATTAATACGTGGGCGATACCAGTGTTGAGATATTCGGCAGGAATAGTTAGGTGGAATAAGAATGAACTGAGGGAATTAGACAGGGAGACAAGGAAGATACTAGCAGCAGAGAGAGCATTCAACCTCAATGGAGATGTAGATAGGCTGTACATGACAAGGCATAAGGGAGGTAAAGGGCTGCTAAGTGTGGAGGAGACTGTAGAAGCAGAAGCACTAGGGCTAAAGGAATATGTAGAAGAGCAACCTGAGGGGTCCCTACTAGAGGTCACTAAGGAGTTAAAGAAGATAAGAACTGAGAGTGAAGGAAAGAAGATATACCAGAGTAGGATGGAATCAGAGAGACAAACAAGGTATAGGCAGAAGGCAATGCATGGAGAATACTGGAGGAACACAGAAAAGTGTGATAGAGAAGAGAGCAACAAGTGGTTAAAGAAGGCAGGACTGAAGAGAGAAACAGAAGCACTGATAATGGCAGCACAGGAGCAAGCAATAAGAACAAACTGGGTGAAGAAGCATATAGACAGAAGAGTAGAAGTAAGTGATAAGTGTAGGCTATGTAAGAAAGAGGCGGAGACAGTAGATCATCTGATAGCAGGGTGTGAGAAGTTGGCACAGAATGAGTATAAGTTCAGGCATGACAAGGTGGGAAGAATGGTACATTGGAGTTTGAGCAGGCAGCATGGGTTAGAAGCAGGAGACAAGTGGTATGAGCACAAGCCACAGGGCGTCATAGAAAATGAGAAGGTTAAGATACTGTGGGATTTCAACATACAGACGAGCAAAGTGATAGAAGCACGGAGGCCAGACATAGTAGTGGTAGACAAAGAGAAAAGATTAGGAACAGTAATAGACATAGCAGTACCAAAGGACAGGAATGTAGAAAGCAAGGAGAAAGAGAAGATAGACAAGTACAGAGAGTTGGCAGAGGAAATAGAAAGGCTGTGGAAGTTAAAGAAAGTTGAAGTAGTCCCGGTAGTAGTAGGCGCACTAGGAGCAGTGAGTAAGAAGCATAAGAGATACTTGGAGCAGTTGGGAGTACCAAAGTGGGGAGGAGCAGTAGCACAGAAGGCAGCATTGTTAGGAACAGCTAGAGTCCTGAGGAAAGCTCTCAGACTCCCTGGGAACTGGTGAGTTCCCCGAGCTGAGAGGAATACCAGCATGAAGCTGTGAGAAGAAATGAAATAATAATAATAATAAATGTATTCTATTATGCCCAAAAAACTTGGCTGACGCTTACTCTAATTTGCAAAAAACATAATTACAATTCAAACATACAAGCTTGTCGAAACAGCCATTTTTTTAGAAATTTTTTGAACACATTAACCCTAGGTTCAGTTTTCAGATGATGTGGCAGACTGAACTAGACAAACATTCGGTCCAGATATAACAAATGCCCGATCACAAAATTTTAGCAATTTTTTTCGCACTAAATATTCCTTGATGGTAGATAATCTTGCTGAACTTCTGCTAGGTAAACAACGGAATATGTCTGATAGACAACTAAGGGCCATCCTATTTAGAGTTTTCTATGACAAAATAGCTATTTTATAAACGATAGGTTGCTTTACAGATAAGCAAAGCATGGTAATCAAGGCTGGAGTGATATGATCCTCTGATCCTTGTAGCCAATTTTCAGGATGAGTCTTGTTGCATGATTCAGGACTCCCTCAAATTTTATAATAAATATTCAGGAATTGCTTAGTAAAAGCATTACAATGGTTGATTCGAACGGTACTAATTTTGTTGACCAGAATCTTGGAGGCTTCAACCGCACTAACATCTTGAGATGATTATTACAACCGAGGTAACTTGATCAACCATGGAAAGCGAATTTTCAAATATAACACTGAGATTTCCAGCGGATTTCTCCGAGAATACAACATTATCGCCAAGGTTTAGCTGAACAATCACATTTTTAGCATATTTTTTTATTGCTGGTAGGTTCCAATCAAAATAATCTCAATTTTACTAGTGTTTTATGTAGAGAAAGTATGTGAATTTCATTATTATAGGATTACAGCCAACCAGTGTATTCAAAATAACTTTTAGTTATATTGAAGCATGTAGGTTGATCTGAAAGCAACTGTGTAGAAATGTTTCAGGGGAATAAACATTTAAAGGATTTAGCAAGCTTCGTCAATTTATGCTCAAATACAGCGGCATGTTTTTAATGAGATTTATTTTGGAACATACCCGGATGCCAGAAGTACGAGGCCCGTTCAATAGTGGATTTTAGCATTGACGGGACAGATTTTGAAGCTTTCATAGCAACTTGGGTTGCTATGGTAACCATAATACAAAATAAATAATATAATATGTTGCAAAAATATATTGTGCAGAAGTAGGCTTTATAGCATGTTACTTGAAATGCCTTAAATTTTATGATAAAGAATTATAAAAATTATTATATGTAAAAAATCTTACTAAAATTGTTTTGGATTGGCCGGTGCGTTTTGTAGAAAGTAACTCTTGCCAGCAAAAAGATTTACTTTGCAAAACTACAATCCTCGCAGAAAACACAACATCCTTTGTAATTGTGAAAGTAGTTGATTTTGATCTTAGTCATTAAGAAAAGGGATAATAAGATTTAATTATATAAGTAATACAGTATTAGTTAAGATTTTCAAGCATATATACAATTAATGACACATTCAATTTTTCCAAAAACAAATTTGGAAAAGTGATGCAAATCCATAGTTGCAACTGTTTCCATCGTTATTGCAAACACGTAAATATATTGATGAGCCTTGATTCAGGTGACGTCAGTGCAACGAATATGGAATAGCTACATTTAATCTTTTCTTAATATCATCAAGGACAACTGGAGTCTGGTTGTCCATGATATCATTAAGCTTTTAGATATAATCTTTTAATTAGTAAAATTGAAAAATTAAATATAATTTAGTCTATTCAAATATATGGAAATCATAAGAGAAAAAGAGCAGGTATAAACTATGGAATTATTGATGTAATTTTTAAATGAGAAGTATTTGACTAAAATTAGAGATTTTTTGATTAATGATTGAGTGTTACAATAATACAATTGATGAGACCAGAAAACATTCACAGTTTCTATAAAACAATTATATTAGTGTTAACCCTAAACAGCCTGAGGATTTTTGAAATTTCTTATTATCCTATAAAAAACTTTCAAAGCTGGCTTGGTTCTATAAAATCGTCCCAATTCCAACTCTGATTTTGAATTATCGTGTTTTCATTTTTTTTATTTATTTTTTCTTTTAGCAAAACAACAATTGCGGTTTCAAAGACCGCAATTAACACCCAATTACACTCAAGTAACCCAACCCAATTACCCAAACAATTATTTATAGTAGGTCCCAATTAACGACCCAATTACCAATTAAGGTACCCAAATACCAACTATGGCTTAAACCCAATTAATTGGGATCCCTGGTGTCAACTTGAATGTGAACTGAAGAATATGGAATTTAAAATGTATTCTTTAAAGATCAAATTGCAGTGTTTTCATTAATAGCTATTGCATTGGTAGTTTAAACAGTACCAGTTTGCATGCAAACTCATTTGAAGAAATATGCGTGTTTACGATTTTTTAATGTATTTTATTTATTCAAATATTTTATTTATCGATTCAAAGCTGTACAGGACAAGGTTGCGCAAATGTGAGAAACTTTGTACAGAACAACGGTTCAGTTTTCACAGAAGAGCTAATAATCAGAAATGCAACGGCACAACCTGCACAGATTCCTTCCAAGTAGTCGATAGAGGACGTTGTGGCGAATCTCAAAGTTGGTGGTGTCATCAAGAACCGGATTTTAGTGTTGGTCAATGTGGAACAAGGTACGATATATTCATTACAATTTATTTATGTTTCATATATAATCTACCAATGCCTACAGTGTGAATTTAGCTGTCCTCTTTCTTTCTTATAAATTTCTTTTCATAAGAATACAAGACACAAATGTCCAAAAGTTAACTTTCCTTAGAATCAACCTGTAGTTTACAATATTAATTCTAGGATAATGATACAGAGGATTATATCTGGAGATGACTGACATGGTTAAATGTGCGTCATTTGATCTGATAATATTTAAAGTTCTTGCATATATTGCTACAAAAAGTTATTTTGCATAATTCCTACATCTTCAGTTGTGTGTGTATCAAAATTTGGACCTTTCAAAAAGTGATACCTCCGTTTCCTTTTATAAATACTATTTTACCTGGAGAAATTTAAGAATCATGTAAGAATATTTTAGGCTTGTACTGACTGTCCTTTAGAATCATTAAGGCTTTGCTTGATGTATGTAATTTTTATAAAAAGAAAGATTGTACTTTGATAGACTTTTTAAACCTCAACATAAAGTCGACCAGTAAAATATTTAGGATTATTATATGGGCTTCACAAAAAATATATTTCATCTGTGCAGATTTATAACTTTTTGCGCGACTGCAGAGTAATAGATTATAAATAATGTATACATTTTATAGATTGCTAAAGAAAACACGAAAACGAGTTGTAGGTGGCTTTCCTGCAAATGCACACAACTGGCCGTGGATGGTAGCAATTGTCAACTCTGTTGGAAAGGTTGATTGTGGAGGAGTTTTATTATCCAAGTATTATTTTATATAATGAATAATTTTATATAATTTAATAAATCCAACCCCTTGTTTAGTTAGAAACATTGATGTAACCATTAAATACATGTTCGTTACAAAGGGAATTATAGAAATATAAGTTAAATATGTTGAAGTTACTTATTCAAACCCTTGCACACAGTTTTGTATAATTTTATTTACTTAATTACAAAGCGAATCTTTTTAGCACGCATGTACTTTCCGCTGCTCACTGCTTTAAGTATAATGATCACTATGTCGAAGTACGCGTTGGTCAACACAAATTTTGGCCAAAAACGTTTGAAGACATACAAAAACGAAATTCTTTGAAAGTACATGTGCATCCAAATTATTCAGCAGAAACACATGCAAATGACTTTGCGATTATTGAACTTTCGGAACGCATAGTTTTTAGTAGATTTGCAAATCCAGCATGTCTACCAGCAAGAGACCAATCATTTGGGACTGAAAAGTCCTTCTGCTATCTCTCAGGTTGGGGTAATACAGAAGTCATTCGAGGTGAACTTTTGAGCAAGTTCCGCTTTGGCGTACATTTGACAAGTTTCGGCATGAGTGATCAGTTTAAAATCCCACAGCCAGAAGAATTGCAAGAAAGAAGAATGTACATATTAAATGAGAGCGTTTGTTCTGATGTCTACAAAGAATTTTTTGTAAATGAAAGTATGTTCTGTGCAGGTATAATGGAGGGAGGTTCAGACGCTTGTGTTGGAGATTCGGGTAGCCCACTCGCCTGCAAAGATGCAAATGGTCTATGGTACGTCGTTGGAATAGTTTCATTTGGCATCGGCTGTGCAATGAAGGGTGTCCCCAGTGTTTATGCCAGCATTGGTAGTGCACTAGAATGGATTAATACATTCATTTGAATTTTATGACGTTTTATTGGTTTGAATAAATTCAGTGTTGTTTTGGTATTTTTGGACTTTAAATAAAGTTATTACAATATTGCTATTAATATATTATTTATATATTACTTTTTGATTTATAGAATAGGGATATCTAACAAATTTAGGGGAAAACTGGAACGAAGCAGCTCTACACTGTACGATCGTTTTGTTTTGAGAAATGAGTTTAAAAGAAAATATTGACCGAAACAGCAAATTTACATTAGGCAAATTTCCCAAAACCTGGGTAAACCCAAAAAGCTTTTTTTTTACATTTATGCAAAAAAACCCTCCCAACTTTACACTGGGAAAATTTTTTTTTTTTTAGGGATATTTTTTTTTTTAACAAATTTTAAAAGTAGCTGCAGGATATACGTAGTATACTCTCTTGGTAAAGCAATTGTGTGGATGGACTTATTTGATGCATGGCTATAAGTGGATCAAGAAATTTTGTGTTAAGCCAATCCCACCCAAAATTCAACTAATGAATTTTCACCCAACCCAATTTTAATGCACTTGACCCAATACTTCTACAGATCTATGGTTTATAGTTATATATATATAT
>CABFPE010000175.1:280306-313334 GCA_900660155.1 Hofstenia miamia | reverse complement strand
ATATATATATATATATTTCTAGCATTTAGCTCCAGTTCCTTCTTGATTTCTGCTGGTGATTGATCATTCCTGGACAATGGGGTGAATCGATTTTAGTTGTTCACGTGCTTCCTCAGAACATTCGCATATAATTTATACTTTATCAAAGTCGAGGTTTGGTTCTCCCAGCAATCGTTCTTGTAGAGCTTCGTCTTCCATTGATAGAACGATTTTGTCACAGATTAGTGAGTTACAAAGATTCTCAAACTTGCAGTTACATGCTCTCGTCCTTAGAAGATGAAAGAATTGCTCGATTTTCATTCTTTGCACTTCTGATTAAGGAACATGAACCTTTACGATTTTGCAAATTATATACACGATAATAACAAGTAGCACCAACATAAGTGCGTCCTCATGTAGAAACGCTACCTAATTTCCAGGGCAGGTCTTCAGAGGCAAGTGTACAATCTCTTACATAAACCACTAATTGACCAAGTTGCCTTGAGGGGTAAGTTCTCTTGGATTACATCTACCATTGTCCAAAATGTATGAGTATACAGGTTTTCTGCAAAAAATTTATTCGAGTGCTTCCTACTGCATGCCATGCTTATTTTTGTACAAATTCAAATTCAAACACTTGTTTTGTAAAGCTTCCTAATCAGTTTCGTATTTGCAAATATATTTTTAGAAATTCATTATTTTTATGATTATTTCTTTCATATTGCTCCTACAAAACTTGAATATATTACTAATGTAAATAGTTACTACATTGCAAAAAATTATTTTGATATCATGTATAAATGCAAACATTCTAGGATTCCCGAAATTACCATGAGACACCTGCATTTCGTTTCTTTCACCTAACCTGCATTAATTACTTTCTTCACAAAGGTTCACCAGCTTTTAAAAACTTACAAAATTTTGACGGGTTCACTGTTCTATCGTGCCGCTATGGCATGTTATAAATAGCCTCGTATTCTAACAGAATGAATGGCATTACAAATGTGTGTAATGCGTTTTAAAGTTCGGTTTTATGTTTGCATGCAATTGGTGATGACGCGCCGCAGGAATTGCATTTCAATCTATATTTTAGGCGAAGATCATTAATGGGATTCAAAGCAACCTTTTAATGATCTCAAACACTTTCGTTGCATGTATTGTCTGAATCATTCATGATCTAGATTTTTAGCACGTAAAATACATATCTTACCCCTTCGCGTGCAAAAAAGTGGCAAAGCCTAAAGGCCTTTATGGTTGTCACGATTTCTTGATGTGCTTAAACTACAATTGTGCCTGTGTTGATATTCACAACGTCACGTATGAGATCAACTGAATATTATAACCGTATTCAGTTGCATAGCACTCAGGCAATGATTCCTACAATTAATTCAAACATCAGTGCAGAAATATCTTTTCTGTTTCATCTTGTTCGACTTAATGATGTTATTAGACAACGACCTTTTCAACTTTTTCAAAACCTTATCAAGCTAAAGCAGCAGTCTATACTCATATCTGCCTTGGTAGTTTTAAGTAGAAAATTCTATATTCGAAAAAAGAAACATTGGCTTAATTAGAATTTCAACGATAGTTACAACTTTTTATTTCGAGTTTCCTTGAAGCAGATTAGTTTATCACAAACAAATTTCAATAAAATTGTCTATTTTAATTTTGATATTTCATTTCAAATTCAAGAAAATGGTTTTTTCATGATTGTATAAACATTTTACATAAGTTAGTCCTTGCAGGACAGTTGAATATAACTAAATGTTTCATCTTACACACAATTTAATTATCAACATATTTACTAAAACTAGCACCGATAGTATATGCCGCCTCAGGCCAGATCATAGTCTTTCATCATATTTTCCAGATCATAGTCCTTTTGGAGTGATTTTGGAGAACGTATTGGGAAAAACTTTCGTTATTCGAGATCCCACGATATCAACGTACCAACTCGAAAGCTTTTCGTTCAAATCATGCAATACTTGCAGCAGCGCTAGGTCTAACTCGCATTTGCTGGGATTCATATTATAAAGAGGCATCAGGTTGAACTAACTGACTCACTGTAACAAATTTTCCAATGTTGAATACCACGAGAAAACCATTCGATCACGCCAGGTTAAGAGAGTACAGTTCGACTGACAAAGACCAGCAACCACAGATAACTAAGACTCCTATGGGCTCGAGATCACGTCAGAGTAACCATGCAATATCAGTGGGACTCACGCAAGTCCACCTTAACAGTTGAATATAACTAAAACTTTTCTCTATTTACAGTAAATGTTTCATCTTATATACAATTTAATTATCAACATTTAAAAACACCTGAAAACATTACACTGGCCGATAGTAACAACAAGCACTGATGTTACACGGAGGTATCAAAAACTTTGCCACAGGAAAACGTCATTATTGCCAGATTTTATACACTGGAAAACTTTTTCAGCAAAACCTATGTTTTGCAATGCAAAATTCAGTTTAGGAAACTAAAGATTTCAATTAGATTATTTCTCATTTGGTATAAATTTATTCTTAAATGGAAGAATGTTGTAAATTAGTTTATACTAGAGCAGGCGTTCAGCCCGCCTTTTTAAATTCGATTGAGGACCCAGCCCTCTTGTTAAAGTTGTATTACGGTTTGGAGTGTTGGATGTTATTTGTTGAGAAATTAAATTTTATAAAAAATATAATTTAGAAATTCTATAATCAAATTATTTAGGAGTACAGCCATTTGTATCCTTTTATTGATGCAATATTTATTTTCATTAGAATTCCATTAAAGCCTTAGTGAAATGAATAGAAAAGCACGAATCATATTACTCTTCAAACACTTAACTTTATAGAATATCAAGGTTGTCTTGCAATCATGATTATTCTATGTTGATTTACTGTCTCATATTAGTTTTGACATAATACCCTTTTAAGTTCACCTATTTTTCAAATACATATTTTTTGATTTTTAATCTACTTTAATTCTTGTAAACAATTGATTGTTTGTATTGTCTTTCTTTTTTTGATACAATGCTGTGGGGTTTTCTATAGCACAATATAAAGCAATATAGAACTGCAAAAGTAATATGTATATGTATAAATGAGGGCAGGTTGGAACAGGAGCGTATGTTGGGGGCTCAGACCCCCAATAAAAATTTCTGGATATGCTCCTGATTGAGAACACCTAATTTTGGGGAAAGTTGAAACGGTATTCTGGCTTGCACGAAACCTGTAAGAACTGCATTAAATACAAAAGTTATAATACTAAGCGGGCATAGTCTGAAAACGCTTTTATCATGTAAGTATGTACAATTCTATGCTGAAACGATTTTAATACAATACTGAAATAATAATGTGCAATAAGTCAAGAGATACTATTAAGTCTGTAAGAAAGTATGTATTTTTTGTTTTACAAATCCAAGCATTCTACAGTTGCTGAAAGTGTTGGTTCTCCTGAATCGTTATCAAACATCAGTTTGCAAAATACATTAGTGATAAATTCACTAGTTTAATATCACGTAAAAATTTAATCAAGTGTGTTTCTTGCTCTCAATTAATGTTGACCATTTTATTAAGTTTAAGAAGTCGTTTAACAGAAAATATAATATATTTATTTAACCGATGTGTTTAACAGATTTCATACAAATCTTTGTTGAATAGCATAAAGGAAAGGCAAGAATTGTATATATAATGCTTTGCAACTGAGAGGGATTTTCCGATTTTGTGAAAAAATTATGTTTTTGAATTATATTTGTTCAGCCTTCGCAAACAAGGGTAAAAGAGAGATTACGATTTGGTTAATAATAATTATAAGACAGATCTGTGTTTGCAAATTATCTAAGATTGACGTGTCCCCATTCTCGATATCATGGAATGTAAGCAAGCACATGATTGGAAATAATCACCGTCTGTTTTAGGTCTTACATTTAATACCTTTCATTTATTTGTTCATATAAATAACTTGTTGGTATTAGCCGCAATACGGTTTAGTAAGAAATTGAACATTTGTTGGCTGACCCGTAGGTCTATTATATGTGGGCCATGATGGGTACAAAATTTTTTAGCAAAATTGCTAGACATTTCCACTCTGAGGAACATGCAATTGGCCGGTCGCGCAATTGAAAAAACATTGTAGATTATTTAAAATCATGGAAGAGTGGTCATCATATATTGAAATTGCAATACTTTTTCTCCATTAACGAAGTCCTTTCTCGAAGTAGCTAGTAATAGTAACATGTATGAATTAATATTAGATCCTACAGCTACCGATATAAGTGTTTGTAAAAAAGTAACCAACTTAAAGTTTTGAAAACTGTGTCATTAATGTTTAAAATCAATGCGAAATATGTATAAAGAGCATTGTTGTGGTAAAAATAACACGTTGTGACATCAAATTTAGTTGACTGATTTTTTCACTGATTTCAGTCAATTTTGGGACCAGAATTATGAATTTGAATGCCATTTTACACACAAAAAGCTAATTTTTGAGTAATTTGTATTCAAGGTTTTAGAAAGCCTGCATAGCATTCTTTGTTGAAAATGTCTATGTCCATACGTGGCATTGCAACATTGAAGTTAAACCTTCCTTGCTACTCATTTCCAACAATAATTCATTAACTTCAGTTTCACTATTGTGCTTTGTCACATTGAATATCACAATAGGGAAAGAATATTTTTGACATACTTTCATGCTCCTTGCATATTACATAGTAAACATGCACTGTGCTTATGGCAACATTATTCATGCTTTCTCTGCAAATATCATTCCCTCTTATAAATGGAAGACTTGTGTGAATTCTGACTGTTACGTTTTTGAATATTATATTCTGAAAAATCAAAGCTTTATAAATATAGTGGTGGTGCAAAAAATATTCTAAAGCATATGAAATATTTTTAGGAATTTAGCATTTATCAGGATATTGGATCTTGACACCCAAGTAATATATTCTGGCTATTTGAAGATCAACAGACCTTGCCATTTGGTATTCCCATGTTTGACCTGAATCGAAAAACCACAATAGTGTCAGTTGTTTTTATCTATGAATAAGGGTTTTTTCGTATATGCTGCAATCAACACAACTTTTGCACTTCCTAGGATTGACCTACAATACTTCAATGTCCTGATACGAAAGTATGCATGTTTAACCTACAAAAAATTTTCAAGGAACAAGTGAAACAATCTAATAATATTATACTTTCATAAATTTTCAGATCTCCATTATCCTTCCAATAGCTACAATGCTAAACCTAAAGAGAAGACAAAACGAAATTTTCCTTGCTAGATTGGAGAGATGGGATATTGCCAAGATGTCTCCTGAACTTCATTTTCTGAAATGTCAATTGAAGGCTTTTCATGAAAATCTATATTTGTTTAGTGACAAACAAAGGAAAATTAGACCAACTACTCAAAAAATTTATTTAAGAGTGTGGGTATATCTAGAAAATATTTAAATATGCAGAAAGTAATACTTTGGCAGTATAATTCGGCTGATATATTTTCTGTAGGTTCAGATCAATGAAAATATTCTATTTATTAGCTATTTGATCACTAAGGAAAAGTTTTTGAAAAGCTAAGAGGGTTGATAATATCTCAATTAACGGAATTTGAAAACTATGCCTATTTAAGCTATATTTTGGACTCATGGCTTCTTGGTGAACACAAAGCAGCTGCTTACATTTAAATCAAAATACAATTAAATGCTTGTGTAGAATTCTAAAAGTAATTTGAGGATTTTTGTTGTCTCCATCATAATATATTCCATTTCATGATAATTTCTAAAGTATGGTTTTCTACTAAAAAATGACCTAAAATTCATCTTGAACAACATCAAATTTACCTGAAACACCGAAAAAGTACTCAACTAAGAAAAATATATTTTTTGTCACACAGTGTAATTTACAGTCGGAACTCTTTAAAGTTAATCTCTCTCTATAGTTAACTCTTTGAAATTATATATAGAATCAGCAAAAACAACCTCTTTGAAGTAAATCTCTCTATAGTAAATTTCTATCTATATTTAAGTGATTTATTAGTCTAGTATTACAATTTACCTTTCTAAAATCAACGTTTTATAAAGTTACGCCAGCTAGTTAATTGATTATTATGTTATATATATATATATATATATATATAGGTAGATAGATAGTTAGATAGATAGATACATGTAATTGCATTGAATAAATTGATGATAATAAATGATTTCTTCATTCCAATTGCAAGATCTCATTCCAAATATATTTGTTAGCACGCACAAAACCTTAGAGAAAATTTGTGAAAAGGAAAGAGGGCAAAATATTTATGTAGCATTATTTGAATAGTTACCATAAATGAAGTCAGTAAACATAAGTTGACATTGATTTAGTAAACAATAGTTTAGATAAAATATCAGCATGAAGCAAAAGTTCATGTTCTGGTCCCCTGTGCGAAGTCTATCAAATGTGTTCGTTCGATCTTTCGAATCATTGCAAGGCTTTGGGTGTCTAAGTGCTCCACTTGCGAGTGCTTTTTCTGTCGGAGAAGAGAAACACTGTGCTTTGTACAAAGATGTAGAGCCCGTAAAAGGACTGACATATAAAGAGATCTTAGAGTCCATTACAGAATTTGAAAAACGTGATGATATTGAAAGTGTGCTTATTAAAGAGCAATACTTCTCTGTTTTTCATGCACCTTATCCACTGGAAGAAATAGTATCAAAAGGATACAAACACGGCATTTTATACAGAAAACCCGTAAATGCGTTTATGTCTTTAGTCAAGATGTCGAAAAAACTAGAAGTCAACTTAACAAGGGAAATTCTATATCAAATATTGAATTATGAATCCCTATATAAATTTTACGAAAAACTTGTAAGTTCCGGAATTGATGAAAGTCCCTTAGTAATTAATACTTCAATGGTAGCTACAAACCCTGAGGCTTACTTCAAGAGAATCTGTGAATTTTGGGAAATCGAGTACACCAATGACATGGTAAATTTTCGAACTTCTGTAACTTGTTTAACAATTCATAAACACGATAGAAGTCACGAATGGAGGCAAGATGCTATTAACATCATATCTTGGAGAAAAGAAACACAGTACGAGGAAAATGAATTGGAAGATTTATCACAAGAAATAGTCGATTTCTTTTTGGCACAAGAGGAATATTACGAGAAACTCAACAAAGTTTGTATGAAGCTGATATGAATTTGCAATTTTCAAATGAATTTTTGCTTTATGTACTACAAAAGTAATTAAAAAATTTTCATTAATTAAAATAAGACTAAACGCTGAGAATGAGCGAACCATTTCTATAAGCTAGATNTTCTTTAATTCTTCTTGATAGTTGTCTACTAGAAAAACCAATATAATCTTCACTAGAGGTGCATTTGATTTGATAAATTATATTNAATGAATTTTTGCTTTATGTACTACAAAAGTAATTAAAAAATTTTCATTAATTAAAATAAGACTAAACGCTGAGAATGAGCGAACCATTTCTATAAGCTAGATTTTTATGTCATTCTCGAGAATTTTAAACATGGATTACAGATATTCCTGTTTGCATTTGGAGTGAAATCGAAATGAGACACTAATTAAAATATCAAAGGTTATTCAAAAGTTTTGGCAATAATATTTTTAGAGAAAGAGATGGGAAGTGGTAGACTGAAATAGCTGGTCACAAATTGGGCTTATGCATGAGATATACTACTCCCATTAACACTAGAAATGCTACAATGTCAAAATGACCTTAAGAAATGTTTGTTTGCTTCATTATTCATTCAAAACAAACACCAGCCTGTACATATACTTCAAATTATGGTGATAATCACAGTGAATTTGCAATTTATAGAAATTCTTTTTTTCCATAAATTTGAAACATAAGTTGTAAATTTATTCTGAACGATTAATTGCTGTTCTAGTGTTAATGATTTTCGTTAGCTTAATTCCAATTACAGAAAAGCTTAAGGAGATTATAAGTTATAGTAGTAGAGTATAGGGTCACTAATATATTCTTGTTCAGAGAAGAGGTTGTGAGTGCAATGTTCAATGTTTACAATTGTGGCAGACTAAAAAATCAAATCATCTCATAAAGGGTTGGCAATTTGTCGAGGATTAAGTATAAGTTCAGTCAGAAAATAAGTAAAATAAGTAGCATGCTGAAAATCGAATGGGTTAGAACAAAATAGTAAAGAGTATGAGGATAATCAAGATGGCTTCATTGAGAACAAGTAAAGATGCAATGGAATTTCAACGTACAGACTCACTGAAGATAAGATAAGATAAGATAAGATAAGAGATTCTATATTCAGATAAATGTTTACAATTCAAGACTTGATAATTTATCTGAATAGCGTCATAAATTGCAAAAAATACCCAATCTACAAATCAACAAAAGTAACAATTCTTACAGGCTATGGATGAATTACTTTATATTGCTATTTTAATGACGAGTTATCGTATAGTCATTGTTGTAAAATTTAAATCCTAACCATGATATACCTAAAATATATTTTTGCTTAAGGAAGATTTTTAAACGCTTTTTAAAAGTTTCAATTTTTCAATGCTTTTAATTTCTTTAGGTAGCGAATTCCAGGTTCGAATTGCGACATTGAAGAAAGATTTCTTCAAAACTTTTTCTTATACTTAACACATGTAAAAATTTTAGATCCCGGGAATTTAATTGAATTATAAGGCGGTAGATTTTTAACTAGTTTGAAAAATGTTAGCAGGGTATTCAAAATCACGAGTTGTTTGGAAAGAGAATTGACCTAGAAATGTAATGTTTAGTTTTCGATGAATTTTTTGCTGAAATATTCAGTGCCCATTTTAATTGAATGTCAAGTTTTCTATAAAGCACATCACTTAGATCAGTAAATAAAATGTTGCATAATTAAGGTGGCTCATGATAAAAGCATGGAAGAATTGAATAATTGCACAAGGTGGTAACTGCTTAACTACTAGTGTCATACTTTTTATACCTATATCTAGTTTTCTAACTGTTATGTTAATGTGAGTGTTGAACTTTAACTTTGAGTCAATGGTTACTCCTTAGTACTTGAAAGTGTCTACAATAGGTACATTAATATTATTAATTTTCAAAGTCATTTTGGAAACATCGTAGTTATTTTTATTGGGCTGCAAAATACAAAATTCCGTCTTAGCTTCATTAATTAGCAACTTATGCATTGAAAAATATTTTGACAATTTGTTGCAATTGAATTCTATTGATTCCACTGCTGAGTGCATTGATGTATTATCGCTGAAGATGCAGGTGTCATCGGCATATTGAATTAGATTGCAATTGGTTATTGACTGCATGTCATTTACATAAATACTAAAAAGAAGAGGACCTAGAATCGTTCCTTGAGGCACCCCATTGTAAACCGGTAACCAATCAGAAAAAATATCGTTTAATTTAACTCTCTGGAATCTTTGGTTAAGGTAACTAGTTATCAATTGCTTACTATTATAAGAAAATCCTAAGTAAGATAGTTTTTCAATAAGTATGTTGTGATTAATCGAATCAAAGGCTTTTGAGAGATCTAAACAAGCTATAGCTACAAATTTATTAGAATCGAGAGATGCTCTCCATTTTTCAGTAGCATGTAATAGTGCATCAGTTGTTGAAAAATTTTTGCGAAATCCAAATTGGGTGTTCGATAATATAATAATAATAATAATAATAATGAAGAAACATATTTGCTGTAGATAAAGAGGACAGAATGCGACCAGTGGCAGACATAGCAACACCAATAAAAATTTTTAAGAGTAAAGAGGAAGAAGAGATTAAATAGTAGTAATTTGAAGATAAAAAGTAAATGTGAAATTTGCAAAAAGTTGAACTACTTCCATTGATCTGTGGAGTCCAAGGAACAATGAAGAAGTATCACAAATGTAAGTAAGGCAAAGTAGGATGTATTGAAGCTTGAGTAGGTAGAATAGGTTAGATTTAAAATATAAACAACATAAAGATCAACCACACAGATATTGAGAGATTTCAACATACATGTACATGCAAGCCAGACATAAAATAAAGCTAAAAAAACTGACAACATTTTTGCTTAGCCAAAGTTTCGAACACTACAAAAAGTAAATATTTGAAAAACATAGTAATTTTATATAGCTTGCAAGTTGAGTTAGATAAAACAGAAATATTTAAACCTATATTTTAAAATTTGAAGTTGAAGAAATTTCTGGGTTTTGTCTCACGTGTAGATATCTAGCAATTAAACAGTTGAATATGTTAATTCACTAAGTTGATATCTCAATCCATAATTAGTAGAAAAAATATCACGGTTTGAAATATTTATTTATTATTTATTTATTAGTTATTTATTAATAAAGTTAGTGCTTTCTACAATATAGAGAAAAAGTGTGCAAAAAGCCACTATTAAGTACTAACTGAATTGTTTCTATTTCTTTCTTGCAGAGGTAAAGATAGTGATATTTCTTGGTTTGTATTTCATCGATGGTTGTTGTATAGATTAATTCATCATCTGCATATAACATACATTTTATATTTATGTGATTTGAAATATCATTTATATCGATATTAAACAACAAAGGACCCAAAACAGAACCTTGCGAAACACCCCTTTTAATTTTCAAAAGATTTGATGATTCATTTTTAAATTGCACAAATTGATATATATTATTTAAGTAATCCTCAATAAGTGAAGAAGAAGTAAGGTCGAAGTTGTATGTATCTTTCAATTTTTAATCAATATTCCATTATTTATAGAATTGAATGCTTTTGCAAGGTCTAAAGAAAGAATATATACACTTTCCTTTCTATCTGTGAGTTGCACTTAATGGACTTGATTTATAATAAATTTAAAAATTATAATCATGCATTATGGGGAGATTTAAAAAATTGATTCTTTGAAAGCAGAGCTATAAGTGGGTCAGGTTAGTTCACATTCCTGGTCTGGGTTGGATCAAATAATTAAATACAAAATCATAAAAATTCATTGGCTCAATATTTCAAAAAATGATTACAATACAATACAATACAAAAAGATTAGACTATTTAAGAAATTAATAACAAAACAAACTCAATATTTCATTGAAAGCAAATTCTGAGAATTGCATATAGTACAATTACACACTAAAAGGTGAGTGCAAAAATTATTAGTTGCATACAAATAAATAAATTGTTGTTAAAATAAATCTTTTAATTGCCCTCTAACTTTTGAAGATGGATCAAAGAGATCAATATTTGTATTTAAATGGATTTGGTTTGCTGATTTAATAATACGGCTAAGAAAGAAATTGTCTGTTTTACTCTTCTTGTAAATTTTGCACTTGAAAAGCATTTTATTGTCGAGCCGTAATCTTTGCTTTAGAATATATAGGTAGACGTAGTAAAAGACATTAAAATCAACGTTATTAGTAAGTATACTATTAAATTGAATAAGATCAATGGGTTAAAGTTGCATTGATAGAGACAACAAATTCAGTTCAATTAATCTCTTCTTATAATCCGTAATATTCATAACCCATTTCGAACAACGTTTTGAAAGTTTTCAATTCTAAAAATATCGCCTCTGCTGGGATGCCAAACAACAGATCCATAAATAAGGATTGATCTTATTTTTTTTATTAAGGACTCTTTTTATTTCAGTTATTTATATCTTTCTTTTGATGCGCAAGAGAACAAACGCCTTTCAGCTTATCAAGGAAAAATTGCATGTGCATGGTTAAATGCTTACCTTTCTTTGAATCTAGGTCTTAAAATGACTAACATAAGCCTCAGGGTTGCTATTGCACAGGGACTTGGTTGTAAATTTTGTGTGTCTCACACTTGTATTTGTGGCTCATTGGTTGATTCTGATGGGAGGCATGGCCTTTCGTGCAAAAAAAGTGCAGGTCGCTTTTCTCGCCACAACACGCTTAATGACATTATTAAGCGAGCTCTCAATTCTGCCGATATGCCCTCTGTGTTAGAACCACCTGGTCTGTCACGTTTAGACGGCAAACGTCCTGACGGAATGACATTGGTTCCGTGGAAGCAAGGTCGAATTCTTCTTTGGGATGTAACTGCAGTCGATGCTCTGGCCCCAAGTAGAGTAAATAATTATGCTCCCTTTAAGGCTGCAGAAGATGCTGAGCGTACAAAGATAAATATATACCGACAACTAATTGATGCTGGCGACGACGTTCAACCTATAGCCTTTGAAGTTCAGGGTAATTGTGGATCAGAATCCTTCGAATTTCTCAAAACACTTGCAGCTCGTATCCATGCGTGCACCAAGCAGGCTTATTCTAAGGAATTCCTTATGCAAAGAATCAGTGTTGCAATTCAAATGGCAAATAGTGCTTGTGTCGTTGGCACAGTTGGTTCACCAAAACAGTTCGACGAAGTCTTCTTCTTGTAGACGCATCTCCTCTACTCTCGTCATAGCTTCTTCTACAGGACGTTCAATAAACCTGTTGTTTTTTTATGCTGGAGATTTGAATTTTAGGAAGTTTACTTCAATATGTCCAAATTTAAATTCACTTACCTTAAATTGTGTCGTTTTTTAGGAGCTTAATTAACTTTAATAAGAACATGCAAGATATATTTCGACTTACCAAGTCATCGTCAGTTTTACAAATTATTCCCTCTAAATTTACTAGATTTTACAATAATAATTATAATTTCTTAAATTTTAAAAAGTGGCAAATTTAATTTATAAATATAGTCTTCTTTTGTGTTTAAACTTGGTTGCAAGGATTTTATAAAAATACTCTCAATAATCTTTAAATTACTTGATCTTGACGTCTGATGTAATATTTTTGTTTCAAAATTTAGTCCGCATTTATTTAGATGATTAGATATATTAGAACTGGTCTCATGTTCTTTAATTCTTCTTGATAGTTGTCTACTAGAAAAACCAATATAATCTTCACCACAGGTGCATTTGATTTGATAAATTATATTTGATTTATTGGTTTCTTCAGTTGTAGATTTTAATTGAAATTTTGTTCTTAGCTTATGATTGCTATATATAAATCTAACATTTTCTTTAATTATTGATATTTTTTTGAGTTCTTTGATCATGTTTTCGGTATGAAGTCCTCTATATTCGATCTTAAAACAATGTTCATAATTAGTTTGATTGTTTTTTGATCTTTTGTTTTTAATTAAAATGTCTTCTAATGATTTCTTAATATATCGATCTATGAAATTAATTGGATATTCATTCTTCTTTAATTCGATCTTAAGTTTTCTTATTTCTTAGTTAATTGTTCTATATGTACTGCAATTGTCAAATATTCGATGAATACAACCTTTAATTAATGATATTTTGTAATTTAAAGGCGTATTTGAGTTGTAGTTCAATAAAAATCCTGTGTCTGTTGGTTTATAATAGATTCCAGTTTCAAATTTGTTATCTTTTCTAATTATTTGTACATTCAAAAAATGAAATTTGTTCTTAGTTTCAATCTCTTTTGTAAACTGAATATTCTTAAATTGATTATGAGTAATGTTGATTGGTAACCAAGTTTTAGTTATTGTAGTTTATTTGTAACCAATATTGATAATTTGTAACTTATATTACATTTGTAACGTTGATTTCGTAAATATATTTTTTTTTAAGATTGTTGATTAACGACAATGGAAATGAGATATTCATAATATTAGCATCACTTGGAGTATAGACAGAACAAAAATAATCATTAAAAGCATTAGATATATAATGCATTTTAGGAATAGTGAAATAAGACATTGCATTTATAAGAGAGTAACATTCTTTCAAATTTGTTTATAAAAGTAACGTTATCTAACTGTTAGATTCCTAACAGCTTTACGATATAAGTAGTGGTTTTCTTCTTTGGGTATTCAATTTATTAACGCAGTGCTTTGAATGAGAACTAAGATATTTTGGTAGTAATTGACGCTTTCTTCTTATAAATGATACAGAATTACCTATAATTGTAGAGATGTTCATACCAATAGTTAACACAAGCGTCAATATGTATGTCTATGACATCAAAACTAATAAAAGAAAATAATGATCTTCCTAAAAGTTCATGAAGTTTTTCTGGTGCTTGATGAAAAGAATACTGTTTAAATTCAATAGACTTATCATTTTCTACATTGCCGAAATTAAATACATCATAATCATCAAGTTTAATTGAAAATGATTCAGAGCATGGTCAGAGAAATTTTCATTTGGAAGAATGTAATATAAAATTTCAATTTTATTAGAATCAAGTAAATTTCCGCTAATATGAGTAGGGAAGTCAACTAATTGATCATAATTAAAATTTATTAATTTCTCTAAAATGCATTCATTGCCTTTATTTGTTGAAGTAAAACTCTCCCAATTAACGTTAGGCATATTTAAGTCACCACATATCACAAAATATCTATTTTTGGACAAAAACTTACGAGAAGTACAAATATACAAACTCATTTTGATAGTAATGGAATGCACTAATAATTTGTGTTGTGCTACATCTATATTCACTTGACGTTGGGGGAACATAAAAGCAGAGAAATATGATTACCTCGGTTGCAAAGTAAAAAATAGTTCCGCAGACGAAGTCAAAATGTTTTTCATTAATGCTATAATGCTTGATAGTATCATCGCACATAATAATGCAACCACCATGATTAATTGAAAATTTTCGATCACTTCGAGCTGCGACTTCAAAGTTGTAATAAGGGAAAATATTGTCTTTAATTGAAGAATTAAACCACGTTTCAGTTAAGCATTAATACACTTGGAATTTAACAAAAGAAATTCCGAAACAGTATAAAAAATTAATTCTTCAACATGAATTCATATCAAGCAGATTAATAAACGATGCAAGTGCTATCATAATGACTATATGAGATTGCACAAAATTTTACATTGATTGCTTCTAGCCTGTGTTCATATATGTTATCTTGTGAATGGGTATCATTTATAAATATAGTTCATAAATGTACTATGACTAAATTAATTATAACAGATCTTTTATTGATTTGATATTCCAGTAGAAATTCTTACAATCTGCAAAAAAGTTATCTAGCATAAGTTTTGCTACAGGCGAAGAAATTTTGTATGAAACATTTGATAAAACTTCGAAATTAGTAGGTAGTCTTAAATTGAAAATTGATTTTATTCAGTGTGGATAATATTCTATCATTTTCTATCGTAAATCTAATATTTAAAAATAAAGTACTTAGCTTTGTAAAAATTTAACTGCAAGCCTTCCTGATGGTGTTAAATAGTGAAAGATATTGCGATTATATGATTTTGGACAAACTATTAAAACTATTTAATAATAAAAAGCAATTCTGTTGATAGTTGACTGACTACAAAACCGCTAGAAGCAATCTCTTTAGTCCTATCCCTTATTCAATTGGGGGATATTAACAACAGCACTTAGCTTACCAATTATCAGTAAATTATGCATCTTAACAGCTAAGGTGCTCACAAGAAATATGTAAATTCTTATTCTTATTCTTGATTCTAATATATTATTATTATTATTATTATTATTATTATTATTATTATTACTCTATTAGAGGAATAATGGATTACAAATGGAGGAATGTGCGATATAATAATCAAATTATTTAATCGATCGAAATTAAAACAACCACGACTTAAGTTTGAAATATTTTGTTTATAATGCCTGTTGTAGTTTATTGATGTTTTCAGATTTAGTTAAAGGAAGAATTTTTTGTTCCATTAGTAAGCATAAAATCGCATTTTGCTAATTATTTCTAAATTTCTACAAAATTAAAATATTCAGGAATTTACAAATGATATCTAAATACACAAGATTGCATCTACGACTTAATGGGCTGATTCCAAGACATTGTTCCGTATCCAGTAGACGTTGGACTAAATCCTCCACCATAATCCTAAGCAATGCAGATGAATAATAAACATATACCCAAATTGGTGGATTCCACAAAATTTGGGAAGAGAATTATATATCACATGTCAATTGCTTTTGTGGATTTCACAAAATATCTGAATAGTATTATATTTAACAAGTAAAATTTCGTGGATTCCACAAAATGCAAATTAGTCAAGAACATTTGAAACTTAAATTGTAATAATAAAAATGAAAAATGTGATTTATTCCATTTTAATGTGACTTTATATTCAAAGCAAAATTTGCAAGTTAACAATTTATACAAATTATATTCTTCTAGAATTAATTTAAAAAAAATCTTATTTACTAGAATCTTAAATTACAGAAAAAAGTATCAGGATCAACATGGTTAGAAAGCTCCCTATTAACTCCATGAAACTTCAGCATTTTTAAGGATATAACACTGAATTGGAAGAAACCAAATTTAAAAATCTTAGGAAAACAAGATGTATAAACAGTTCAAAATCCATCCTACAACCAGTTCTTAAAAAGTCACAGAAAGATTTGAAAACTCTATGCTAAATGCATGCAATGTGATCAAAACACTCTGAACACTTCAAATTCAATAAACATTACGAAATTAACTCCATGACAAATTTGTGAACTAGTTTAAAACAGCCTTAAAATGAGATAACTAACCTTCATAAATCCAAAAATCGTCACTAAAAATCCAGTAATAAAAGGATTTAGTGAAAAATAAAAATTAATATATAGGATAAAGGGCCTCAAAATCGATTGGTTATTGTGTTACATATACAAGGATAGAATATGGTAAGAAAATTGCTTCGTTTATTATTTGTATAAAATATCAGAAATTAAATGTATCAGCTGTATTACCATTTTCGAGGATGCACAATGCACAATGTAGTCTTTTTACAGAAATAATCAAAATAAAACGATTTGAAATTTACCAAGTCTGCGACATTTTGAATTGCTTTAGTATTGCATCTCATTATTCAGATTTAAGGATTCAAGGTTAACAAAAATGAACAATCGCTGAAAACCTAATAAAAATCAAATTTGGATTTAATAAAGAACACATTTTCGAAAATCAAGCAAAAAGGTGTGCAGCTTTAAATCCAACAGTGTGCCTTATCCAAGTCATGAAAAATCAAAACATGGTGTATCTGACCGATACTATCAGTGCCCTCGGAAGTTTAAATTTACTGATTATTACAGAAATTAAAATAAGAACAGACATACATATAAATACAAGAAACCAGAGGTCATACAAACTCAAAATTACCCTATACAATTGATTTAAAGCTTCTCAAAATACCTGACAAAGTTGTAACCACAATCATTCTAATTCTACTAGAAAACTAAAAAATTCTACTGGAACCACGTACTGAGCGGAGAGAAAATAAAATCTTACATCTTCTGCTCGGAGATCTTTAACTTGCATCTGAAGAGAATAGTTTGATTGAATTAAAGAATCAATTCTATCCTGCAATTGAGAAACTTCTGCTTCAGTATTACGCAACTTCCTTTCCATTGAGCTGATTTTTCTATCCTTATTCTTGGCATTTTCTTCATGATTCATCAACCTAAATTTCAATTCTGAATCAAAAACCGAAATGTAGGCCAGGTCATTAGGAATAAGCTAGTAACAAACTAAATGAAAGTGCAAACATATGATGGTAATTGATTCCCAAAGGGAGTGGAAAAAATTTACTTGGCAAGGAGGTCTCTCTTCTCTTCATTCAATTGTTTATGTGTGTGATCAATAGTGTTCTGCCAATTGGAATCTCGCTGCGCCTCCAGCTTGAGGGTTTGCAGCTCCTGTTCCAACTTTGAAATTTGATCACCCATTTGCTGCTTTTGCTTACTAAGCATGTCTCTAAAAATATACCAATTAACTCCTAAAATTAATGTTGATAAGACATGTAGAATTCTTAATGCTTTTTATTGAAAATTCATCTTCACGTTTTAAGTACATGAAACTATTATAAAAAATAGTTCCTTTTTGTGAAGAAGACAAATTATTAAATCTTGGAAAAAAGTGAATTTTTAAACTACCGCTCTAAAGAGGTTAAATCTACTCACTTGGCCTTTTGTAACTTCTCGCGATTTTTCCCTTTCTTCTCGAGATTCTTGCGAAATTCTTTGTCAAGCTGTTGATGGAGATTGTTGATGTGGTCAAGCAGTTCATTCAGTTCGACTTGCAGATTTAAACAGTGACTCAAAAGATCTTCTCTTGACATATCAAAGAGTTCATCCTATTAACATTTCTATGTAAAATCAAATCTAAATTTTAAAAAATAGTGAGAAAATCCCGATGGAATCAACTCTGTCTGAAACTACTGTAAACATGACCAGATTATAGTTTATGATCATAGTCTATAATATCAATACTATTCAAAAAGCTATCATGAGAGCAATACTATTAATAGCATTTCTATAATAGAATTATATCATGAATACTAGCATTACGTTATCGACATTGAGCAACGTGTGTACAGTGAAAAAATACATTTCTTTGCTGCACAAAAATTAAAATGGCCACTGACTGTATTTTGTTAAAAACTGGATGCCTTTCTTCAACTAGAAGAAACAGAATCTTGCCAGAAACTTTGAAAACCAAACTTAGTGTATCATGTCCAAAAATTAAAATTTTTCGTTTTGTCTTTTTAAAAACATTTTAAACGTATTATGCTATAATAGAATACTATAATAAAATCGATAAAATTAAAATCTATAATCAATGCTATAATCAAAGTTAATAGGGGCATCTCTGAGTGTAAGTACACCTTAGCAAAAGTATCTGAATATGTTGAAATATTCACAACGTTTTTAAATCTGATTTTGCGACTATTTTATAAATTACATGTAAGAGCATAATTTCCATTCAAATGAAAACGATTTAAAAAAACTCGATTTATTTATGTTGTAAGCAATATCATTCAGGAAAAATATTAACATGAATTAAAACCAGAAGGGTAGAGTGAAAAACTAACCTTTTGCTTGATGGCATGTGAGGATTTGCGATAATTGGACTTATTTCCAGAGTCATGAACAACAGGTGGGGGAGTTTCAGCATTCTAGAAAACGTTTAGTCAATAATTTAAATTCACACCCAAAGTTCATGCTTTCACGTAATTACAACAAACAAGTTCTCTTTCTCAAAACAATAGGTTCAATCAAAAAGCTTTTATAGCTGCAAATTATAAATGCGCTAAAACACGATCTACGAATTCATCTTGAAGCACTGATAATGGCATGCATTGGTAAGTAATTAATAGTAAAAATAAACGAAAGCCTGAACATGTACAGGGAGTGCACAGTTATTGAAGAAACATTCCGTGAATCATGCACTATTCTAAACATGGTGTACCATTTCAGAAGAATGTGCAGCTCGTTGCTTGTAGTGCTGCAAAGAGCTCCGAGCGTAACTAAGCTCACTCTCTAACAAATCAGACTTCTGCTTGAGCCGATCATACGGCGACTCCACTTCAGGAAACCCGACGCCACCCAATTTAAAGATAATCTACAGGAAAAGTGCATTTGAAAATAAAGAGTATAGCTATTACCTGATTATCAAACTTATCTAACTAAACAACTCACTATAAGCACTAAGTCGTCAGAATCTATGCCATAAATGCATACTTGTTTTGCAAATTTCCATGAACTCCAATTAAATAGATAAAAAGCTATAGAAAATGTCTAACTTACAGATAAATATAACAGTTGAGACATTATCTAAATAAATAAACCGAACTTAAATCGCTGAATAAGTATGATTCTTAATCGAGTCAATGCCTAAAAATTAGATTTAAACAAAAACACGAACTAAATAGTTACATTTTCCAGAATTGCATTCACATTCAAATGTTTCATTACACACATCCTATTAAGAAAACTTTAATTCATAAAAATATAGTGATTTTAAAGAAAATTTGCGAACAATTTGCAAATTAGGTAGTTAAGGTAAAACCTTAAATAGGATAGTTACGCACAACATCTCTTAACACAAGCTAACTATAAAATAAAGTGTATTTCATCTTTGTATAATATCTTAATGAAGAAAAAATATATTTTTTAAAAACATACATCCATCGCTCCTTAGTAATTATAAGCACAGTAGCATGAGTGTCTGTGCCAACACAAGACCAACGAAGAAAATTAAGGAGGCTGTCATACTTATTTGAACGAATAACAAACATAAAAAACCTGGTGCATTGAGTACATGAATGAAGTGTTCAGAGAACAGTTTCAATTGATGTTGAAAAATTCAAACAACGACAACACCTTCTCGGAATAAAAAAATTATTTAAAATCTTTCATATATGTAGCAAGTGAATATATACTGAACGGAACTTGCCCATAGAAATTTGTATTATTCACTTTGACATACAACATCGTTGTATATATATTAGGATGGGTCGTTCAAAACCTTTTTTCGAATTTCGATTAGCCTCGCATGATTTTGGGTAACTAGGAGTAAAAAAATTGTTCATTCAAAATTTCAGCCAAATTTGCCCAATATTGGAGAACGAAAATGACTTTGAAATTTTAATGAAAATCCATAAAATACAAAAATATGAAAATTAGTATTTCATTAAATTTACTACTATAAAGTTATAATAAGTATGAACGTAGGATATTAAAGTTAGGTAGATCATGTACAGGTGCTATCTTCTCTTGATAACATGCAGTTATGTTATTAAACTTAACTCATTCAGACGAAAAATCACCAAAAACATTGGAATTTGTTTAAAAAATGTATAAAAGAAATTAAGTGGTGAATTCTTAGTTGTCAATATTAGGAAGTATGCATATAAACGTTAGTGATTTTCTGTTAGAGTCATATAATCCTGCTTAATGCTACTTTTCCTTAATTTTGGTCTTAACGTGGATCATCACCACAAACCAACTTGCTACTTTCAGTTACTGGCTTGATAGATTTTTCAATGGATTTGGTACATAGCATTCAAACTTTCCGCTCTTTTTTGTATATTTCCAGATAAAAATGTTCTAATTCTACAATTATAAAAACTTAGTTATTTTTTCATTTCAATGAAATATTTCTACGCAATGTCTTGCATTGCTTAATATCGAAACTCGCGTGGAGTACATCAACAAATGAAAATGTAACACGTAGTTTATTGATGGTATCAGCAATTTTCGCTATAGGCAATGTATGCGTTCATTAAATTACATGGTTTCATTATTTTTTGGACTGGTAATGGAAGTAATTTCATATTTTGCATAGAATTAAATAAATGCCAAGTAGCATCTTCATATGTTGGTTCACATTTGTTGTCAAACCACTTTGGTACATAAAATTAATTACACTAAAGCTTACAAATATTTCGAAATTTTTTGCATTGGCAAATTATGTTTACTAACATATAATTATATTTTGTAATGCCAAAGTACGCCAACTTGCCTTTGAACGGCTTATCACAAGAAGTTCCACCAACTAGTTCAATAAAAGAGGAGAGCTCATTGGTGTTATGTATGGCATATTAACCATAATACCGGTGTCCGAATTTGTGCTCAAGTAAGGTAGCTCCACTTCTTCGAACAGTGCTTATATTTGTAGAATCACAGCCAATAACCTTAATAGAGGGAAACATGTTCTAACTTCTAAGGCGGTGTATATTGAAGATGCAACACTCCTACTAGAAAATACATCATCGAACCGAACGCAAGAAGGAGTTCATCACTCTAACAGAAGAGTATTAGCTTTTATATGCATTCTTCCCAACATTGACAACTAAAATACCCCTTGAATTTTTTTATAAACTTTTCTGTAAACAAATTAAATGTTTTTTTGATGATTTTTCGTTTGATTGAGCTAAGTATAGTAACTTAAAAGCAAGTTATCAAGATAAAATATTACTGTTCATGATCTACATAATCTTAACATCCAACATTCATACTTATAGTAGTTAATTTAACCAAACACAAATTTCCACATTTTGCAGTTTTAGATTTTCTCCACAATTTCAAAGTCACCAATATTGGGTCAATTTGGCTGAAATTTTGCATACATAATTTCTTTAACCTTAGTTACCCGAAAACACACGAGGGAAATCGAATTTCGAAAAAAAATTAACGACCAACCCTAATATATATATATATATATATAATACATAATTTGGGTAAAATCAAACAGAATAATTCAATAATTCAATGTCTAATTGAATGCTATTACTTTCACATGCTAGCGTAACAAAGTTTTAAATGGAAAATTCGCTTACATTCTGCTTTTGGCGCATCTGCTGTTGCAATTCATTCACTTTCTCTTGGTACTGCTTCACTTGGCGAACGAGGTTATCTGCACTGAGTTCATTTTTTTCCTTTTCATGATCAAGATCTGCTTTGAGGATTCTCATTTCACGAGACTAATTAACCAACAAGTTGAGAAACACGAAAAGTTAACTACCTGCTCTTCGTACAGATGTGATTTTTCTCGAAGTCGATCTCGAATGAGAGCGAGCTCTGCTTTCGACCGATTCATTGAGTCAATTCGAGTACCTTCGTTTTGCTCAACTTTCGACTCGTAATTCCGACGAAGGCGTGACATGGATGAATCAACTTCTGAACTTCGTTTTATAAAACAATCCAACTAAACATTACATTCTTATTCTCTCCAAAATTCCTTATTATCAATTAGCTAGAATAAATAATAGGAAGGATTACCTCATCCTTCAGTTCTTTATTGGCCTTTTCACAGAGGGCTACAAGTTCTTCCTTATCAGATAATTCCTCAGTTAGATGTTGGACTTTTTCAAACAATGATGAGGTCTCAGAATTGTTAGTTGTTCGAATACCGTCCAATTCTCTATAAGATAATACGTTTTAAAGAATACATGGATTAAGCACTTACTAAAATACTTAAATAAGATGAATTTTACCAGTGTTACAGTCCAAAAAATAGTTTTCATACGAAAGTGAATTGATTAAAATTTAAACTTAACCAACAATATACGAGAAAGTGAGCGCAATCTCAAAGCAAGAGGAAGATCGCACCTTACTTCTGTTACATTGAATAAGAACATGGGTATTGCTTTGGAGGTAATCTAACTGCAGAATTAATAATTTCTTATCATAAATTACCATATCGCTTCAGTCATGTGTCGAAAGAAAGACAATTTTAAATGTAATAAAATATATCAGTTACATTCATTCAAATAACTGTTAATGTATGTAGTAAAGAGAAATGAGAAGTAAACTAAGATTCTAGAAAAGTTAAAGACATTTCAAAAACAGCTAGTTTACAATCTATTTATAAACTTGAAGAGAGTTAGTGCAAACCTATAAGTAATCATTTTTGGAGTAAAAAATAAATTAAATTTTGATTATAATATGATGTTGCAAGGATTTAAAAATAAAATTTCTAATCAATATTGAGAATGTTTCAAATTTTAAAATAGGAATGAATAAAATTATTATTCATTCCATAGTTTATAGATCCTAATGAAACAGTGGATGAAGCGTTTTTTGGACAACTTAAATAAAAAAAATCCCCAATATTGATGCTGCTTAACAGCAATGGGATGATAAGTCATGAATCATAACTAATGTGCGATGATCAGTAAATCAATTTAAAAGGAATATTCTCACTAAATCTAGAGAAATTCTAAGCATTGCTGAGTAGAAGTAATAAAGTGGCAGATGCTCATCCGTCCGGTCACTCCCAAATGCAACAGGGTATGTTTTGGATTATGAAAATGTGTTCGCAAAGTTGGTAATAGACAACTAGATGAAGATTATGAAAAATAAGGCTTTTGTAATTGTTTGTAATGAAGACCCGTTTAGAATTAAAATAAAATACATGTTTACACTAACAATCTCATTACAGAACCAAATTCAACTGAATACAAATATGAACTAAATAAATTACAAAATATATGCATTCATTGTATTCTATGGCAAACTGGCGAACTATGACATTTTCGAAAATGCCTAAACTTGTAATAAATGTCTATTTTTGTTTACTGCAGCTACAGGATTGGAGAGTGGTGTTAATGCTAAGAGCGTCAGTTCGGCAAATGACAATTTGATCAAAATTATTCAGCATGTTTCCCGCCATTAACAACTGAAAGTGGTTTTCGGATTGGCAGTCTCGCGTTCGTCTAAGTTAGAAATGAGCACTCGAGTGAGTTAAATTGTGCAAACAGTAGAGTGAGAAAGCTAACTACGGAAATGTAAGGAAATGTTAGTCCGAAAGAAGAGCATTCTACAGGATGCTTAGTGCATACGTATGAAGAAGTCAATTCGAAAATTGGTATTTTCCACTTATCTTCAAGAAACATTTAATAAATAAAAATACGTGAATTACATATAAAACCTAAAACGTTAAAACAGTTACATACGATATCTTCTCATTCTTAAAATGCCCTACGTTGATGCACATGCACATTGTAGTCTAACAAAATCACATTTGCGTCAACATTATCATTGCGTAAACATTGCGCTTCTATGGAAATAGTCACACTTATTATTTGAAGTCATTCTTTTATAATTCCAACTGGATTTCTTGTACATGATGTTTCACACGAATAGACACTTTCAACCTTTCAACTTCTACTACGAGACCCAAAATGTGTGACAGTTGACTCTGCCAATAAGCAAAGCCAAATATTGCAGAATAACTAAAGGCCAAGTCAAGCGTTTGCGAAATTATAACTTCTTCCACAATCATTACCAAGAATATGTAAAAGATGTTTTTGTACATGCATTTATTGTTATTGTCAAATTTGTTTCTTGTTTTAAATTGTATCAAAGATTTATTTATTTAGTTGAAGAGACATTTTTTGTAGCAATTGGGTCTCATTTAGTGAATAGCCAAAAATTTTCTCAAATCTTTGTCAAGTTGTGGATATAATCGCAAGGAGGTTTCACGGCAATACCCGAAAACGGTCAATATGGTATAAATGAAACCATATCACCAACTTTTTTATATAATGTTTACAAAATAGTCCTATTGAATAGCTTGGAAGATCACCAGGTCCCACTACTAATGGTTTTTGTGGCAGCTCCAACACCCTGCAAATGCACCTGGATGCAAGTACCATAATTTAGGAGAATTGGAACAAGCGATAGCAGAAAAAAATTCAGATCACCAAATTAGAGGAATTTCTTATTTATATGAGAATGAATAATTAAATGCGAATGTTTCTGTCTAAATTTATGTTCATCAAACTTAACAAAAGTTTCTTAACAAAATAGTCACTTGAAAATGTAGTCAGATAAATCAATAAAGAGTATAACTCAATTTATACACCGAAATCGTGTATATTTCGTGTATGAAGCACATAACTGAACAATTTGGGATTTTATAATTATCATAGTTTCAAACTTAAATGAATGTCGAAGAAACAAAACACATTGCATATACTATCTTCACAAGTTTCATACATTAACATCAAATGCGCCACAGTAAATCTATATGAAGTTGAAAATCAACCTAAAAGTTTGATCTTAATTGAAATTTAACTTTATAGAAAAGAAATATTGTTTTTGTTAAAACGCATGTCAATAAAAATTAAGGATCTGCGATGTTGGAAATTGGACAATCGATTCGATGCAAACTAAATAATCAAATTTCAATAGAAAATTGATGCGATACAAAAAATATATATATGCTTATCAAAAATTATTATTGTGTGAAGGGTGTATAAACTAAAAAAAACAATAATTTTGCTTTAAACAATGTACATTTATTTCTCAGATATGAAACAAAACGCATTTACAAAAATTCATAACACAATCTTGAAGCGAAGATACAATGTGTACCATGCCATCAAATTATTAAATCGAGCAATAAATAGAGTGAATTCGATACCTTTAACGAAAGTGTATCCTTATGATATGATCTTCATAGAAATAGAATATTTTGATAAGTTTTTTATATTGATTGAGATGCAAATCATAAGATGGAAAACTGGCGAAATATCAGGATATGTATTAATAAATAATAAGTCATATAAAGAGGAATAAAATTTGCTTTGCACCCGAATTTTTTAGTTTGAATGCGTTCAGAATAATTAATGCAAACTACAAATTTTCTGATGTTAATAGTCAACTAGAGACATGCAGAGCAATCATGTGTTCGTGGTTTTCATACAACAGATAGAACAGTTGCAAGGAATGTACGGATGGCAAGGTGCAAGCAAAAGCATTTCAAAAGCGCATCTACTCACCGTTTGAGAATGTTCCGCTCTTGCATCAAAGAGTTAACTGTATTTTCCAAGTCTTTCAGCTTTTCCGAATTCTAAAGACAATTTAAATATACATTGGAGTTGGAAGCCATTACTGCTTAAGGACTTGGCAAATGGGCTAAATTCCACCCGTATTCTAAACTTTTTGGCCTTACTGATTTGCAGTTGAGTACCCATATTATTGATCGTGTAATCAAGTGATAGGTAAAGATGAAAAAACATTTGTTAAAAAAATCATCAACACATATCAAACCATGACTATATAATAAATAAATATTTCACCATTACTTAAATTGAGAAATATATATATATATATATATATATATATATATATATAAATGCAAATGTATGTATTTTACAACAGCCANTGATTATACATGATATATTTCGAACATTGTGCGTAGAAATGAAGCTGAATTGTAAGTATGTTTTAACTACGGCGACATTACAAAGGGTGTCTTTTTTGAGAGAGCAAGAATTGCTATTCTATCAATGAGGCAATAATGCAAAAGTTAGTGAACGCCACATATTACTATGAAATGAATTGGACTTGTAAACTGCTTTGGATGCTTCACCGAAAATTGAAAACTATATATTACATGATTTAATGAATAATCGGTGCAATCGGTTCATTAAATCCTACAGAATATGGATTGCTAAAAATAGCAAGTACTCTCCTACGTCTTCGAAAAGGTTCTTTTCAATGCTCAAAAACATGCTTAAGACAATATATAAATTACAAAAATAATGTGCAGACATATATTGGTGCTTCTTACTACCTAGTTGATTGTTTAGCATAGAATACACGAATTTTATAAAAGCAAAAAAAACCTTTAAGTCAATTTTTATGTAAAAAATTACGTTTTTAAGTCAAAATAAGTAAAAAAATTTTTAATCAAAATTTCAAATGTTTTAGGTAAAAAAAATCCCCCTAGCTATAACGTAAAACTATAACAAAGCTTTGATGAGGTTACATTTGAGGATGACGGTGAATATTAATTGTTTACTTAATGTAGAAATCTGCATTTTTTTAGTTCTCAGTTTACCGAACATTTTAGCAAATATTTAAGGTAGTCAAATTCGGCCAACAACAACGCTTTAAACTCACCTGGCTATAGAACGCACAAAGGAATTTATGGAGTTGAAAAAAAGTAAGGCGAAATATATATATATATATATATAGACTCATTAACTTTACATTATTGCAGAAGATCACTATAAAAATCTAAGCAATATTAAAAATATCAGTGTCCAGTATTGTTCCAGACATATTATAGAATTTTCATATTAGGTGAGTAACGAACACCTAAAAATTCATAAAAACTTACCCATCGCAAACTATGTACAATGATTCCGTACAAAGCAACTCAAATGATTAATATTTTCATAATATATTAATGCCCGCCACTAAACCTTAGTTTTAACGAATTTTCGAACAAGTAATTCCTGAAATTATCGTTTTATATTCAATTCACATCCAAACTGATTTTACTTCTACCTTTGCCAGAGAGATGTTATTCATCGAATTTAGGTCAAGTAATGTCCTCTAATATTAAGCAAAAACCAGACAGTGCTTAAAGGTAGAAACAATAGTATGATTCTAAATTTAATACATTAATCTTATAATTATTAATATGTCATATCTAATAATTCACGATTTAGAATTATTTATAGAAAATAGAAACAATATCAACCGCTTCGTTTATTGTTCTTTAAGTTAAGTACCATTTTTAGGTAATAATGTATTCCCCTTTTTTGAATTCATATATTACATTTCAAAACGGTAGCTATTTGACATAAAACAAAAACAAATTCCGACCACCGATATTCATAAATAATTAATTTCTCACATATGATTTTAGATATTACTATAATATCAATGGAAATAGCCTTGTAATAGAATAATATAGGAGGGAAATTTCCTTCCAATGGAATAAGTATTGAATGTGTGCGCTTTTATTTCTAGAAAATGTCCCATGCGTCACTTTATTTTAGAGTCTTCAAATTCACAAACCGTAGTTACTCAAATTTTAATAAAGTGTAAATTCGTAGTTCTAATCGCTACTTTCTGCAAGATGTGAATATATGATGCATTGCGATGCGAGATCTCAAGTGATTCAAACTTTTAATTTCAATAATCAATATATTTTAAGAAAAGCATAGTAATCTAATATAAAATAAAGAAATAGGTGTAGAAATAGTCAAAATAATTGTAAAAGTAATTTTTTTAACATTAAAAAAGAACTCCAAGAATTATATACAAAAACCCCAGGTTAACTAAAAATCAATCCAAAAAAGTTATTACTCTGGACTCTTCAATAGAAGTTTCGTTGTCAGCCAATGAAGAATCTAAAACGAAACCGAATTATACAAATAAATTTTGGATAAAATGATTAATATACGAATAATAGTTTTTGGCATTGAAGAATTCATAATTAGAAACAAACTGCATAGTGTAATAGAAAAACTAATTACGAAAACACCGAAATTTCATTGGTTATAGGGAATTAGAAATGACGTTTAGCTTTTAAGCAGACGTTTGTTTTATTGATTCCACTAGACTAACATCTGCTGGATTAAGCGAATGTAGAAAATTATCTAGATTTACAGGGATTATCCCATGCAAATGCAGCTATTCTGATAAAACATTTTAGAGTAGCACTAAGCCTAGCAACACAAAGTTTTCCTAATCACACAAAATTCATATAAGAACAACAAAAACAACAACTAATAAAGTATTATAATGAAGATTTATAATACGATAAAACTATATTAGTGCACATGTGGAACCGAAAAAATTAGGAGAAAATGGTTCTTACAAAATCTAAACTTCATAGTATGGTGTTAAGCATTGTCCATCCGAGAATACACCTGACAGGATATATATATATATATATATATATATATGAAATATACAATTTCTTATTATATGCGAAGTATATTACTAAAACAAATATTTAAAAATAATTTAAACAATCGAATAGATCACCCACAAAATGTCACGCACACTTTTTATGTTATGATTATCTATATCTAATAACAGGACAAAATGCAGGAGATTAGTAAAGACCAACTCTAAAAAATGTGAATTTGTTACAGATTTTCAACGATAAGAAAATAAATGGTGTACATGTACATCAGAAGTAACAAGCCATGACAAGTTATCGGAGATTTATTAGCGATATAAAGTCTCAGATTTCATGAGCCCATTAATTATATCATTCTAAGAAAACGGAAATTTCCAAATCATTCAGGATTTTACGTTTTTCGCTAAAAATACATATAATGTAACTAACATAGCTTACCAATTTTGAAGTATATAAAATAGCAATCGTCAAAGAATTAAAGAGATTTGAATATGTACACAGTTGTTTTAGGTGTCCATAATTTTCTGAACATTAAACTGCACAATGCAATCCAATAGACAAAACCTGTTCTACATATATAATTGAAGAATCACTTTTTCCATTGACTAACAGAATGGGAAATCAATAATATGCTATTAAGATACAAAGAATTTTGTGAAAAAACAAAAAAGCTCTTAGCACATTAATTTTTTATGCTTAATTGATCGAGGTTTTCTAAAAATAAACAGCAATCATATATATGAAATCAATAACAGCACAAAAGAGAGAGAAATGCTTTCAAAAACAAATCTACTCTATGTCAAGGATCAATTTATGTCATGTAAGGCATGCTTATTCCAACGATTCTAAATAAACAGCAAAGCAATTGTCAAAAGAAGCAGGCAATTTGAAATATACAGAATTATTTATTCCTAAGAATTGGTAATAGAAAAATGGAGTCTGTTTGACAGATAGTGTTCAAGCATTAATGACGTAATTATCATATTTCATGAAGTCATCATGAAAACAAACATTAAATTTGATATTGACGCAAAGTCAATTCATAAACTAAGAAATATAGTTTATAAACAGGTGAGTTTCTAACGGGAAACTAATTTTAAAATGAAACAGACCCTTGGAAAAATTCTGTCACTCAAACTTTACATCGAAAGAGTACAACAACCGGGAATGTACTTGATTACTACAAAAATTAAAGATAAATAAATATTACAGCATGAGAATCAACAACTTCAATCCAATTTTTTCAGGAGCAATACTTATGCTTCTTCTGTTCTCTTCAGTTAAAACGATACCGATCTTATTAAATTATAATTTTTTCAACAGTTCATTACAGTTTATATTACATTTATTTCAAAAAATAGATCGTCTAACATATATAAACAAATAATGATGTTAAGTAAACAAACCCAATACACAACTAAAATATCTATGGAAAAAATATTCTTTTGAAGAATTGAGTAAAGTGACAGATGGAATTGTCAAATTCGGATAACATTGTAGCAAAATTTTCACAATTCCAAGAAATCTACAATTATAATTAGGTATAAATATATGCACATGTATATTTTCTATGTAGAAAATAGAATCTAATATCATGCATCGTGTGTACATGCGCAGCATTTGACAAACGGCTTACCTGAGAAAATGGACAATTCTAATCAAGTATTTACGAAAGTGTTACCATTTAATAAATTATTCAATAAAATTCAAAAGAATTAGGCACAGGTGGCGAATAAGAAAAACCAAAGAATCAAACTGCACTATAAATTTATATTAATTTTGAATTCGGCAATAAATACGCGGTTGTCTGACGTGAAGTCACGGAGCTGGGATGAAAAGAATAGAATTACCTTCTATTTTACTCTTGAGTTTGTTCGTCGTCTGCACTTCCCGTTTTAACCTATCTTTCAGTCGATCAATCTCGTCCTCAAGTGAGATGTTCTTCTTTTCAAAACTTGATATTTGTGAAGTTAATAGAGCTTCACGTGAGAGAAACTAAAATATCAGAGTAAATTGAAAATAATATCCTTTAGTATATGTTTTCCCATATTTCTACTTCTCTTCATTTTATCCTTACACCTACTTATCTAATACGTTATTATACTTTGTAAACACGATCTGCACTGAGTTCTCATACAGTATATGAAATGTTTTGTTTAGTTTTTCGAAGATTTTGAGGTTTTATATAATCGCATATACAAACTTTTGTGTTGTTGCACCGACCCAAACATCCAGGAAAATTACATACACAAACTGTTAATTTTAATGTATGTGTATGTCTATCAACATTTTTTCATGTATACTTGTACATCGTGTACAATTCACTGATTTATATGTTTCTGTACACCAAAACTTCAAAAAATAAAAATGTAAAATAATCGAAAATAATTAACAATAGTTAAGTTGCACTTGGTTGATGTTGAGATCAAACTTGGCAATAAACTCTGTAAAAATGCATTAAAGAGATAAACGAGAGTGAACGATTGAACGTAGTTGCTATTATGTAAGAGCCTGTAAAATTACTCAATTTCTAATGCACAGAAACTTTGAATATTTCGAAGTGATGACGGCTGCCTAGAGGAATCCAAACCGAAATTTTCCCAATATTTCTATTTTGAAAACCCAAAATTAAATACAACTTTCATAAGCTGGACACAAATTTTAAAGTAACAAGATGGATGGTTGGATTGTTTGCCCATTTGAGGAAAGCCAACAAATCAGATAAAATTAAATATTAAGGGGTTTTGAGGTAAAAATGCGTTAGTTAAGATACTAAATACACTAGATATCAACTAAAAGCTAGAAAACAGGTATTTTATAACATCGGTTAAGAAATATTACACATACCTTACCACTACAGTATACAGTTGCTCACAACAAACAGCGTGAAACGATGTCAATTACATGATATAACTGCCAAATTCAGACGCGAAAATTCGACGATGCCTAATTGGAAATTCTACGCAAGCATTACAATCCACTACAGCTGCAGTCCGGCACACTTAATAAATAATATAAATTTCGCATTAATTTCCAAACAAAATGTTCAAATGTCTTTCAACTAATGTTTTTGATACACTAATATTTTTTAATAATGTAAGAAAACATTCAATCCCACAAAACCTATAAGTTAAATATACATATTTCTTGCTACAATTTTGGGTTATATTGGGTCAAGTAAAAAAATATATAAAACCATATATCAATGGGTTGGGTCAACGGTTCATAGCAATGTGGGTATTGATTGGGATATTATCTACGCATGGTTACACGAATGTTATACATTGCTTGTGTTCATGTTTTAGATTTCAGTATAAACCGTTTACTTTTCAGTATTATGTATCTATTTTTACAATTTACGTTTCATTTCACAAGTTTGATAGATAAGAGTCATGAAACGAAAAAGCATATAAATTATAGTTGGGTCATATTTGGGTCACATTTTGAAACGAGTTCATTAAAGGGTCAGTCGCATTAACGACTCAATAGAACAAGGGTTGTGTAAAAATTAATTAGTTGGATATTGGATTGCGTTTGGCAACGCCAACATATCTTGAACCGCTTNATATATATATATACCGGTATATATATATATATATATATATATGCAGTAGCAATCATGTAATAACATTAACATCATAGAATATAGATATCATTTTTTAGTTTGTAGCAGCAATTCATATTAGTAAAAATTTTCTAATCTTGTTGTTTTATTTCAATTTATTGCAAAATCTTTGTTGATTTTCATTGTAAATATCGATCTTCTATTTTTTTTTTTTTTTTTCTTTTACTTCTCACAGCTTCATGCTGGTATCCCTCTCAGCTCGGGGAACTCACCAGTATTGACCCTCTAGGTTGTGCTTCTACATACTCCTTGAGCCCTAGTTTCTGCTTCTACAGATTTCTCCACACTTAGCACTCCTTTCCCTCCTTTATGCCTTGCCATGTACAACCTATCCACATCTCCATTTAGGTTGAAAGCCCTCTCTGCTGCTAATACCTTCCTTGTCTCTCTGTCTAGCTCCCTAAGTTCATTCTTGTTCCATCTAACTATTCCTGCCGAATATCTCAACACTGGTATCGCCCATGTATTAATTGCTTTTATACTATTCTGCCCATTCAATGCTGACTTCTGTAGTCCCTTCCTTACTCTCCTGTTGTCTTCTATTATTATTATTA
>CABFPE010000175.1:230325-249463 GCA_900660155.1 Hofstenia miamia | reverse complement strand
CAGAAAATGAGTTGGTGAACGTGACCAATAGCGTTCTCGGGCGCCTGCTCATGGACTCCTTGGATGGTTTACCAAGCCGAAACACGTAGCTAATGCAATTGGGCTCATACTCGCCAATGCAGTGAAGAATAATTGGCATCATACGTCACAATTTCTCCATGATTATTCGATCCGCTTTCTGGGACACCATTGATGCGAATACTATTCTTTCCTGCTGAATGAACAACAGGAGCAGATGGGTGCTTTGGAATTGCGAGGGCGCTGTCAAGTTTCTCGGTGATGCTCTTATCTATCAGATTTGGAAGACATGCATTGAGGTTTTCTTTTAGTGCCTCAGAATATGAATTTATGCTTGCCTCAACAGTTTGCTGGACAGCCGCAACTTGACAGACATTAGGTGCAGCAGCAGATTGCTCATTAAATGATTTGAACGGGTCAGCTAGGGTAGATAGAATAGTGTCAAGTTTTTGGTCAATATTTGAAACAAGATCACCCGATGTGGTAGCAGCGCGAAGTTGATCTACCAGCTCACGACAGACACAAAGCAAGGAGTCTTTTTTCATCTGCCCCAGCATCTTGTTGACGCCTGTAGAATCGAGTTGAAGGAGTTGCATCACAGTAGGATAGTAGTCTTTGCCAGATCCAGACTCAGAGTTTCTTCTTGATCGATCGTCACCCATGACGAATTCTGCAATTCCAAATTTGGATTACAAATATCTAAAACTAATTAAACTGTATAATAAACAGGCAAATCACGTTAAGAGCAAGAAAAAATCGTTGTCTAAAACTGAATTGCTAGCAATTCCATATAGTAATAAATGGCTTTAAGCAACGTAATACTGCTTTAAATAATTTAGGTGGCAATATCACGTGAAGCAATATAAATTCTCTGGGCAGCAACAAAAAACTGTTTAAAAATCTCTAGGCAGCATCGAAATTTAACTAAAAATATTTGAGCAGCATCTAAAATATGCTACAAATCATTGGAAAACAATATATGATATCATGTTCGGGGTATATCACTATAATTATAATGATCATTTCCAATTTTCAAAAAATTGAAAGTAATAGGATGCAGTTGTCCAGTTAAATATTTATGCTTCCCAGGTGATTACTTAAATTTATTTAAGCATGGCAGTTTTTTAATAATTGAAATTCAATTATGTAAAAATTTACTAGGCAGCAAGCTAAACACTTAAAAAAGATTAAATTCAGTTCCAATTGCTATTGTCCGAAATTTCGTTTGGAAAATTTAGGTTTTGCATTAACCCAATTTCTGCTTTTAATATAGTACATTAACCTTATTTCTACTTGTATTACTTCAAAGTAGCAAACCTTTTTTCAAAATTTTTAAAAAGCTTCATCCAAGCATGTTATACAATGTTGAGATGCTTCGATATGGGCAATGGACACACTTATTGTTATGGGTCAAGGCTCTCTCGTGTGGTATGGGATTTGTGATAAGAATGATTCCTGTGACGTAGGTTTATGAAACGTTCAATGAGAAATCCGATTTTTGTAAAATATAAATAATGTGGCTTTCTAATACCCATTGGGTCGACCACTACCAATAGTCTTTTCATTCAAATTTAACTCCTTAGTTTCATTTAGAATTGCAATTTTAATAACAATTTTCAAAATTATAGCAAAAATACAGCCACTTCCAATAAGCCAACAACAAAAACAATGTTTAATTCGATCAAAATACGTGTCGGAAAAACTTAAAAAATCCTCAGCATTCTGTCAGGGAAAAGTCTGGCAAATACTCCTCTGGCTTGCCTGTCCAAGGGAGGATTTCTTTCTCTTAAAGACTGGAAGGCATATTGAGATCTGGTGGGAATTCGATGATAGAGTAAGTGATCCACTGTTTATTTCCTAATATAATTTTCTGTCGGCTACTTGTATCCTATTTCTAATTGGTGAATATTCCTGGACGATTTTAAACTTCACAGCTGTCTTCTGAATATTATCAATAGTTGCTAGACAGGTAACTACTATTACTACTAAAAGACTAAGTTACTAATGTAATTACAGGATTGAGAATAAAATAAAATCATGTCCGACAGTTTGTACATCTACATTTCAGATAGAAGGTGCACGAGTTTTTAAGATTGAGATGGATGGTTTTCTCGAATAGAAGGCTTTCCAAGAAGTTTTTGATGAAGGAGATTGAGTTATTTTTAAAATTAATGTTATACCGGATGGATAAAAAGTTTGTGTTATCGCAGACACGAACAAAATAACTACCCCAAGTTGTATTCTTCCTCACACGCTCAACACACTCTTGCCAGTAGATCTTGTCCCCAATCGGCGCTCCGAAAAACTGATAAATTTATGAATATCAAAATTGTAAGTACCTCTCAGAAATTTTGAAAAAAGTAAAAGGTCGTTAACAATAATTTGATAACAAATAGGTAACAAGTGAATATTGATAAGTGAACTAGAATAATCTTCATAATTGTTCGAAATAAATTTGACACATTTCTTCTGCAGATTTTCCATTGTTCTTAAGGCGGATACACTAGCGTTCCAAGCTACAGAGTTGTACAAAATAATTGATCTAATACGCGCGATATAGATATTCTTCTTGCAAGAGACAGTAACATTGTAAGGAATACTTCTCCGAATTCTAAAAAGGCTTCTAGTAGCAGATTTTACTTTCATCTGCACATGATTTTTCCAAGACAAGCCAATATCAATAAATACACTCAAATCTTTGACAAAAGAGCTTTTCGTTATATTAGAATCGCCCATAAAAAGTTCATAACTACCATTGGACAAGTGTTGAGTTTTGTCAGAATGAAAAGCAAGGCCATTAGACATGCCCCAAAGACAAACACTATCAATGTCCATTTGTAAACTATGTGGGTCGCTCTCGTTGAAAAGTTTCAGATCATCCGCAAAAAGATAACATGTCGAAAATAACACACTATCTGGTAGATCGTTTATAAAAATTAAAAACAAAAGAGGCCCCAACACACTCCCCTGGGGAACTCCACTGTAAACAGGGACAGACTCGGAAAGCGTGAAATTAACACGAACTTTTTGTGTCCGATCAGAGAGATAAGAAGAAATAAGCTCGGCAAAAGCAGAATCAAAACCATATTTTCCAAGTTTGGTGAGAAGCACTTTATGAGAAACACTGTCGAAAGCTTTACGGATGTCAAAGTAAGCACAGTAAAATTCAATATTGTTGTCGTTGCATTTATAAAGGTTATCAACATAATGTAACAACTGGGTAAAAGTCCCGCGATTAGATCGAAACCAATGCTGGCAGTCAGAGAGCTTGTGTCGAATTTTCGAATAGATGAAATCAAAAAGAATTTTTTCAAATATAAGCGAAAAACGGGGTAAAATGCTAATACCACGATAATTCTTCACATCTTTTTTGCAACCAGATTTGTGCAGTGGTGTGACATAAGCTTCTTTCCAGAATGAAGGCCAAGTAGCAGTGTACAGTATATGGGTGAAGAGAATATAAACAAAGGGAGTAAGCATTGCAGAACAGTGACGCAGAATAAAGGGAGGAACTCTATCGCAGGCAACACATGAGGTGTCCGGGACCGCACTCAGCGCGTCCTGAACATTGTTGTGAGTAATGGATATGTCAGCAAGCTACGGTCCTCCCCATACATTTATTGCATAATTGATAGGAACTTTTGATGAATGAATTATATAACAGGTTCATATCAAGGCTATTATATTCAGGCCTTTTATTTTCTTCAGAAGAAAAAGAGTTATCTTTAATCTATCGTTTAGTTCTTTAATATGTAAGGTTGTTTGAAAAACAGACACCCAGTAATTATGTCTGCTCTTTTTGTAGAATACAATGAACTTCACCAGGCTGAAAAGCAGATGAGTTAAATGTGATACCACCAGGCTGAAAAGCAGATGAGTTAAATGTGATACATAATTCTACTGACTTAGACTATTTATCATTTCACACCATTTTATGATTCACACTATACTATTTGCGGCATAATCATAAGAAGACTTGCCATCGATTAGAACCGTTACTTCATCTACAAATTTTACCAAGTGGCCATCAGGGTTTTTCAGTTCGAGATTTTCATATAGTAGATTGAATAATATGGGACCAAGAACGCTTCCCTGTGGGCGTTCTGATGTGGAATTTTTGTGTTAAACATACTGCACCCTATTAACGAGGAAGTTCGATAAAATATTTACGATACCGAAAATTTTGGGCTCTGCCCAATACTCTACCATGCTGTGGATGTAATTTTTGTAAAGTTCATGTTGGATAATTTTTATTGGAAAACGTTTTTTTGCTATTAATTGTTGAATATCTATGCATCCTTGTAGGATCGAGGGGCCATGAGGGTCACCGTGGTCTCAAATAGGGCTCAAGCACAATGCTTGGTCAACAAACAATAGTTTCAATAAAATTATTTGCAAATGCAGAGTGTATATATTTTACTGCTTTCAACTATATAAATGACATTTGCTTGGCTTTCATATGATGGCAGCTTTTAGTTTTTTTATTTTTTGGCACTTACTGTCCTTTCTTCACTTGATACCAGCCTCCGGGGGTTTCAAATGAAGAAAGGGATAAGAATTTTCAACTTTTAAAATGAAGACTACAAATATCTTTACTGGGTATTTCCATAGATATAAAAGAATTAATCTGAACTATTTATACATATCCTTCTTGATTTAGATTCAAGCAAATAACAACTCAGCATTTACACCAGTATATTATATCTGCAGCTCAGTTGAAATTCATTCGGTTATTTGGAGACCATATCATAAAATAGCATAAAATTATCTAGAAGTGGACTTAGCGCTATTTTAAATTTGAGCAGTTTGAATTTTATAGCCAAAATATTGGAAATAATTGTTTGCTGTTTTTTTTCAAACAAATAGCTTTAGATAAAATTCACATTATATTTGAAATACATAAACTTTTAATGTTTAATTTCAATATAATATAGTTCACCGCTGGATAGTTGTATTTTACAAGTTTTATTGAAAGTTAAATCTTTTTCTGTTGCCATCTTCTAAAGAATTTTATTAATGTATAGAGAATTATAGCGTTATGTTCTTTCCTATATTTTGCTAGGTTATTGTCAGTGCATATATCTAAAAATTAGGATGTGATTGAACAATTTCATTATGATTTTTTATATCAGCATAGCAAATTCCACTATTGAGACATATTTTCATATAATAATAAATGTTGATGTTGAGTAATGCTGTCCGTGAAAACTTGAATCAAATTTGTTAAATTTCAATAATAGGAGTAAGGTTTTGATACAGAGCCGTATGTAACTGATTAGCGCATTACGTCGAATAGCTTCTTCTCCCATAGTACCATAAGTTGCGTTTTTTGAATTGGCAGTAATGATTTTTCTCAATCATAAAAGAGTGCATTGCGCGTTCAACATATATCTCTGCTACTAATAGAATGTGTGCTGAAATTGGTATCACTGCAATCAAGCGACAGCTTTTTAAAATTCATTCATGGCTTATAATGTGCCTGATTTTTGCTTTGGTGCTGGTGTTACAACTGCGCTTTTCCATTTATGAGAATAAGTTATGATCTTAAAACATCTGATCTCCTTTGCAAGCCTTTTGAAAATCCAATTCAGTATTTTATACAATCCTTGCGACGAAATAATATCAATTTATTAGTTATGGTTCTTGAATTTTTTCAATTCGATAATCATTTACGGTTAACGATTTTTTGGTATTTTCTAGGATACTGCAAGTCTCTTTTTCTTGTTAATCTAAACTTATTTAGGAAAGTAATCAATTTTAGTATACCAGTTTTTAGTTGGAGTTTCGCTACTTCTAAATTGTAGCATTAAAAAAATTTGCGTTTTAACTTGTTTGGCACTTTGCCATCGTTTCCTAATTTTGGTTTCAAAATGATTAGAAGTTTGTATTTCTCATTCGAGTTTTGATAAGATAGTTTTTTAACCATTGCGTGATTACGTATAGAACTAAACTCCTACCTCCATTTTGCACAATATTTTCTACATTTCTGGCAAATTTAAACAAATGAGGTTTCATTTTCGATTGCAAAATGAGGTAATATCAATTTTTGCGATGACATTGCAAAGCGATGACATTATATTTTGCAATTCAAAAAGTATTGTAATTGGTGAATTTTAAATTTACTTCTTAGACCGTTTATATTGTTTATTATTGAAAATGAGGCTCTTATGCTATTTAGTCAGATATCCTTAAATTCTATACTTTTTTTGTACTTTTCTATTACTTGTGATTTAATTTCAATCATTTATTTAATATATAATAGTTTATTTAACGAAACGATCTCATGCCAATATTTTCAGTTGTTTTTTTTGTTTTTAGATGAGTGTTGTTTGCCCTACCTCAAACAATAATGACAACGGGCACGCTGCTCTAACTGAATCGGTAAATTTTATTAATTTATTCTTGTCAATTAAAATAAATGAAAAATTCATTATTTTAAATTATATAAAATTTAGTTTACTTTAATTTTATGTAGATGCGATTTATCTCTGTTTGAAATTTATTAATTGTTATAAGTAAGTACAATTGCATTTTCTCTCTTAGATATACTTCGATGTCACTAATATTTATTCTAAATATGTAGGTTTCTCAGAGTAATATCTTGTCAAATTTAGATTTCATGACCAGATTTAATCATTAATTTGATATATTGTTCCTCAAAGTTTTCGTAATTAATATGAGTCTGAATTTAAGTTTGTTTTCTAGATTGTCATTGGTACTTCAAAGATTTGATCACTCCAAATCATTTGCCCCAATGTCCTTGTTTGTTATATTCACAGGCTTACTTTTAAAACTCGTTTGTAAAATTTAACAGCTCACCGAAGTGAGATGGTCTGACTTACATCATGGATTAGCAATGGTAATGCGCTCGGGTTCATTTTACAAAGCTTCGTGTGGTTGGTGAAGCGATTTTCTTAAAAAATACAAATAATAAAAATCATTTGATTGAGATAGATTTAATTTTACATCCACTTTCGATCATTTGTTTATTGTGATGATTTTCCAAAATGCAAACTTATATTGTAAAATATAAGCAATTGTTAGGATTCTTGCTTTTGTTGTGTTAGTACACATTTTTATTTTAATTGCTATTACAAAAAATGTGTCTTTGTCTAATAAAATTCAGTTGTTTTATAAATTAACAGCAGCTACTTTGACACTCTCGTCTCTAAAAATTAAACTATCAGAAATTTTGTTTAAATCTTTGGATTATGCGCTTTGTGAAGATCATTGGTTGCTTCTTCACACGTTATACATCTGTTGGATTTAAAATACTCACTGAGGATTATAAACCCAAATTCCAAATCGCCATTTGACATTCCAATCCTATTTACATTGTTCCCATGGTTTTATTTACATTGTAAATGATAGTAGGTTACAATCTATTTGCATGCGAACAGGCAAAGTGGTAAGTCAATTTTCTATAAGCACGAAACATGTTTTTTACCACTAGAGGTATTGCCATTTGTTAACAATGCACATTAATAGCTATATACATTCTGCGAGTGTAGATGGCTGAAAGAGTATATCGAATATTTGTACTTGCTTAGAAAGTCAATAGATGCTGGTTATTAGGTGACATTTATGTGGATCTTCTGTTTATTTAGCGGTATAATTAACAAATGTAGTTATTAGTATTTTTTGAAGTATCTGTAAAGTTGAGTTTTAGAACGGCTGTCCAATCGACATTTCTTCCTTACCTAATGTTGAAATTTTTATCCACAATATTGTCTGCACATTTCATTTGGGCTGCCATTTGAATCTCAAAAAAGTAGCGCTTAATACTCACAATGTCGAATACAAAAAGGAGACTGGCGTAAGTACTTTCAACATTATTTTATAATATACCATCCATTCATTTTGCAAAATTGCACATTTTTCACAGACTTTTGATATTATCGTACGATTGAAATCGATGCATGTTCTGGATTTTCATTGTGCCAATTTGAGCAAGCTTTTTGTTTAGCGAGTATTGTTGAAACTACGAAATCCAACTATCACAGCCAACATATGGTCTTCCGGTAAAGTGATGTCTACTGGGGCAACATCGTAAGTTATTATATTTATTGATAACAAGATCCTATTGGCATTTAAATCCAATAGTCGGTAGCTATCGTCAATTATATATTTTCATTTCAAAAGTAAATCAGTTGTTTTTCAATTTTCAATAGTTTTGTCAGGTCTTTATGGAGGATTGCCACTTGGTCACTTTTAGTCACATTTTACTTACTTTTTGTTACTTTTTCTTGATTAACTTAAATTTGTTTAATTACTAATAATGGGAAATTTCATTTGGATTTTCTTAATGAAGGAAAATATTTAGAAATATTGGATGGATTTCTTTTTGCTTGACAAATTACACTTGAGATCTTCAATTACACATAAAATTCAATTATCAACCCTTTAATGAATATACTTAAAATTTTCGTTATCTTGACTTAGTATTCAATTCATTCTTGTTCCACCTAACTATCCCTGCCGAATATCTCAACACTGGTATTGCCCATGTATTAACTGCCTTTATACAATTCTGCCCATTTAATGCTGACTTCTGTAGTACTTTCCTTACTCTCTAGTATTCTCTTCTTAGCCTCATCTTCATTTCCTCATGATCTGTTCTGTCCTTCTCTATTACTCCTAAGTACTTGTACCCTTCCTTGACTTCCCCACTGCTTGTCCTCAAGCCCTCCCCATCCACACCCCTACACACTGTCATTGTCACTGCCGCACACTTTCCTAATCCAAACTCCAACCCTGAATCTCTGCTTGCCTTCTCCAATGTCTCCACTTGCTTCTGCAACATCTTCCTTGAACTAGCATACATCTTCAGGTCGTCCATGTACCACAGGTGACTCACTGCTCTACCATTCTTTTCCATCTTATGCCCTATGCCTGTCTACATTAACTTTTATGTGATAGGTATTAAGCTAACTACAAACAGTAGTGGTGCTAAGCTGTCTCTCTGGAATATACCTCGCCTAAACCTCAACCTATGGCCGTCTATCTGTCTGCAACTTTCCCATCTCGCTGTCTAGAAACTCAACCAATTTCCGTGAAACTCCATTGGTCTCTAGCATCGTCAATACCCACCTATGTGATATGCTGTCCTATGCTTTCCTGTAGTCTATCCACGCCATTGCTAAGTTTGTCTTGCTTCTTCTTCAATTCACCACTGCCTAGTCTATCAACAACTGATCTTTACATCCTCTCGTCTTTGTCCTACATTCCTTCTGCTCCTCTGGTATCAACCTGTTCTGTTCTAAGTTTACGTGTCAGCCTACTTCAAATCACAAAAGTTAGCAATTTCCTCGTTGTTGGCAGACATGTTATTGGCCTGAAGTTGCTTGCCTCACTACCTTTCTTTGGGTCCTTCTGTATCAGAAATGTACTTCCCACTATCATCACTCTGGACACCCACTCACCACACACTCCTCCAATGCTACTGCTAGTCTCTTATGTACACTTGTGAACTTCTTCAGCCAATACTCATGTACCTCTTCTTTGCCTGGCGCCTTCCAATTCTTCATCTTCTTTAGAGCCTCCTTCAGCTTTGCAGTTCTGATTACTTCTTCTTCTTGTCTGGACTCCTTCTGCATCTGCTCACTCTCTATCTCTGGTCCCTCACTTCCCCATATGTTCTCCCATAACCTTACTGCATCCTCGCCTGCTCTAGCTGTAGCCTTTTCTCCTGCATCTAGTTGTTTGTAGAATCTTCCTTCTTGAGCCTCAGACATGTTGTGTCTTGCTTACTTTGCTCTTGCCCTATATTTACTTAGTTTCTCAGCTTCTGCAACTAATCTCTGCTTTAGCTCTTCTCTTGCAGTTTCTATAGCCTTCCCTTTACCTAACCTGCACCGCCTTACTTGTCCTTATATTCCCTATTGGCTGCCTAATCTTTGCCACTTTATTCTCAATTCTCTCCCATGCTGGCTTTCTCTCTCCCTTTTCTTCTTGTCGCTTTTTCTTCTTCCTGTCCATGCCTACATTCTTCAGCACTTCCCATGCGCCTTCATACACTAACTTGTTTATCTGTGTTACACTCTTAGCATCTATCCTTTCTAATACTTTGTTAACCTGTGCTGTCTCCTCTGCTAGTTTGCTTTTCTTACCTCCTCTTGGAACTGGCAACCTAGTTCTCTCACCTATTTTTATGCATTTTTATGCAATAGACAACAACGTGTCAAATTACGTGAAACATTGTCTAGTTTTTTAGGTACCTTATGTGGTTTTCTCAAGGGACTGTTTAGATCCTATACTTTTGCGCTATATGTCAATGGTATGTCTGATCATATAAATTCAAATACCTTATATCAATACGCTGATGATACATGTCTCCTGAATACTGCAAAATATGCATTTATTTATAGTAAACTTTTACAAATTATTTTTCGCAAAACAAATTAAAAATAAATATTGACAAAACTTAATTCATAGTATTTACTCTTATTGACAATGCAACTTCACACAAAATTACTCTCAAAATTGACAACACCACCATACATCAAAAAAAGTTGGTAAGTTATTTAGGTGACGCTAACCTTAATTTTTTAATTTCTTTTGTGCTAAATTGAAAAATGGCATCCGATGTTAAACTATCAAGTTCGGGAAATAGGTAATAACTATCATAAACAAGTAGTCAATACTTTTGTGCTCAGTAAATTTCAATATTGCAGTTTCCTATTTCAAAATCTAAGTGTTTCTCAACGAAAATCTCTAACTAAAATTTGTAATTGGCCTTTAAGAATCATTAAAATTTATTACAAAGCACGAATCCATCTCCTGTCTACGTAATGAATTTAATACTATAGGTTCCATACACGCGATTCAATTCCAAACCATGTGCATCATGTATGTATATGTTAACCAACGCAAATCACTTCATTTTATGAATGACTACCTAATATTAAGCAGTCGAACTAAAAGGTACCATATTATTTTAAACAGCAAAAGCTCATTTTTCCTTAATGCATCCCAACACTGAAATTCTCTACCCCTATTCATAGGGAATGAAAAGTCTTATAAGAATTTCAAAAGTAGGCTTAAAATTTTTTTGTTAAAGATGCAACAAATGCTAGGAGATGCAAGCACATTTACTGATTACATACACATCTAAATAACAATATGCAAATGCGTGCTCATTGTTTCTTCTAGTGGTTTACAATATTTTGGAAAATTTTATTTTATATATATATATATATATATATATATATATATATAGTTTATAGATTTTGTATTATTTTCTTTTTCTACATTGTACAATAATAAATGGCTTGTGACTCTTATTATTATAGAATTTTAAAAACATTGATTGCTCATAATCTAGCATTAAAAATTTCATTATATTTATATAATTGATCTTCTATTTCTTCATATTATCGAAAAATGTTTCATTTATTTACTTCATGTATATTCAGATTTTTATATAAAGCAATCAATGTTGATCCGTATATCTTTCACACTGAGGCATCAATTTAGAAAATCATTCAAGTAATTGTTATTATCATACACGTGCGACCAATTAAAACGTATATTTCGACAATATTTTGACCCAATTTTGCTAATATCTTAAATAACAGATGTTTGCAAATATATGAAATCAATTCAGATAAATACAAAACATATTTCAATTTGAAGCAACAATGAGATCACCTTGCAGTTAAGTTTGATGGGTAGGCATATCTTTGGAATTCACATGAGATATTAAACAGTTTTCCTTTTGCAATACTTCCGGTGTGTTATTGGGTTCTTTTCTCTTGACTTTTGTGGTGATGAATCATTGAGCTAAGTCAGTTTAAATATTAGTTTTTATGTGTCGGTGCAAGCATGTACATGCTTTAAGCTTTTTGTAATTTTTTTGAGTAAAATAACACGTATTAAGAGTAGTTAAGGGTAATATCTGGATACGTAGACGTAGTTAAAAACATTATTTTCCGAAGTATAAAAGGAACTGTTTAATATTGGTTTTAGATATAGAATCCATTTTAGAAATTCCACTGATTAATCTCATAACCTACATTAATGTTTTCAATTGAATACTAAGAAATGGTCTTGACATTTATAATTAAGAGAATTTGGAAATTAATTAATCCAATTTGAATTCAGTGATTTTATCGAAATGTATCACGCATTTATCACCATCAATCGATTTCCACTATATTTTGAGCTTCTCTAAAACCATTTCCCCTGACCTTCAATTTTTCATCACTGTAAAAACAGGTATAATTGCATATCTTTATAATAGTTTATCGCCTTTAAGTAAGGCTCTTTTGCCATCTAAAGTTTTGCTTTTCCATTTCCGTGCATTTGTTGCCGAAAGTGGAATTTCAATGTGATATTCTTGTAAACCTTTAACGACTAAACTTGGTTTATGAATATTGTTCCTTTGATCATCATGTTTCTTTGTTAAGCAAAAAAGCTGAAATAATGTTAACCTGCTTCGATAAACCGTCGACATTGACTATTTCTAAAACATAATGCGCGATCCAACTTTTTATTTCTTTGCATGTTTTATCATCAAATTCGTCTATATCTTCGAGATCCGATCTTATAACCTTATTGTGACGCTGTTTATCAATTTGAAGAATGGGTTATTGTTCAAGTGCTTGCTCATACTCAACTGTAAATCCAATTTTCTATTGTCTAAGAGGATTCCATCGATTTAGTGTATTGCGATTACACCTTACATACTTCCATGCATGTTTTAAAAAAACGTCGTGTTTTTCTTGCGGATCACTACCTCAGAGTCAATATTTGTTTCTTTATAAACGTTTTTCACTATTATGTGTGCGTGTTTTACCCATCATCAGCATTCTGTTGAGCAAAATGCTGTTCTCACCTTAGCAAGTAACGCAAATGTCTAGCCATGATGCCTTGAATTGTAAAACTTCATGAGGCTGTATCATCTTCACAAACAATTCCCTTAATTGGCACTTTCAAAATCTTTGAAAAGGTCAAAAAATGTTATGTTATTTGAATCAAAAAAAATTTCTTGCAAACCAACATATTCAATACGTTGCACTTGTCAGAGTCAGGTCCATCCTGAATTTAAGATTATCTCTTTTATAACTCCATTGTGACGCATTGTTATTCCAGAGCTTATTGTAGAGTATGGTACTTCAAAATAGATTTCAATTGGCAGATCTTCACAATCAAGTAGTATGCCTTCTCAATTCGATTCACCTATATTACAAAAATTGACTTACTTGTGCCAAAATGTAAGCGGACTTTGATAAATATGCATCAATTACGCTTTGACTAGTTTTGTTACACACTATGCCGAAAATGTCCATAATATGAAGATCACAAGATAGTTTTTTTGATATCATCATTAAGATAGATGTTAATGTCTTCAATTGGTGATATTCAATCCATAGTGTTTCTATGATTCAATTCGATGACTTTACTTAAGCAACCGACACACAAGAATATTTTTGTTTTATGACTTTTTGAAAAATATGGCAAATTCATATACTTGTGGTTTTGACTTACCTACGCTGGCATACGGTTAGCTTCACAGCTAAAACATTTTTTAATTAAAGCTGTTACCTTATCGTTTGTACCAACTTTGTTAGAATTAAATGTACTGTGAACAAAAAATTAATTTCGTGACATGTGTTATCATTTGTATTCACATTTAAATACAATTATAACTTTTTTTTAACTCTAAAATAATTTAATAACTGTGGTTAATTACATAATACTCGAAATATTAATCATCTAAATTTCATTAATTCTGAAAATATTTTCAAAAATTTTGTAAAAACAATTTTTTTAAACTGCTACAAATGTGAAGTAATCTTTAACTGCGAATGCTCCACCACTACGTTTCTTGCATCAAACACAAATAAACTTTGTGATATTGATACATGGAGAAACATGCCGCTTTCTTCTCTTATGGACGCTTGATTAAAACTTGTCCTTGGAGTTTTACAAACAATGCATTCGATTTTTCATTCTGATAGAAATAACCGTCACCATCTCACTGTATTTCGCATGATACCTACTATGAACAGTGTGTATTGCTTTCCTAATTTCTCGGACAAAGGCAAATAATTAAAAAATCGTCACAGCAAATATTGTAGCCACGCTCTCGAACAGACGCAATGCGTTTCAAAACAACAAATTCATCTAAAGATATATCAGTTATTTCATTAAGCTCGTGTTTTCCAAGATATCGAATGATATTTACAACATATTGTATTTCAACAACTATAAGAAGTTTAGTAAGCATAAATGTTATGAAACTACAACACCGAGACTTAACAGGCAAATTATCATACGAATTAGGACATGCAGTTTCAGCAAGTCTACCAAAACACTCTCGAAGTGGTAGAAATTTGTCAACATTAGAAGCAACTCTGATGGATCTGTGAATGGTTTAGCGAAGTTACTGATATTTTCAATTCTACTATCAGAACCGCTGTTACTCCATTGAATATCGAGCGTGTGTTAACATTTTCACTAGTAATTCAAAAACATAGTTTTAATTCATTCTTGATGAAGATGATTTTTAGAAATGACTGAATCCACAACTACACGTATACTGGGCTGCTACTGTGTATTAAATTTTGTTATTCAAATTTATTCATACGGATGATGACGTCATTGTTAGCGCTTAGAAAAGTTTTTAACGCTGCAATTATTTTCTTATAATTTTTTTATCAGACATTGCGTTTCCATCTTGGTTGGAGGCTAGTTAATGAAATAAATTTTTAATATTTACTGCATGTACGTGTATCTATAGAAACGTCATGTTTTTTACATGCAAATTGTGTTTCATAAATGTGGTTAACAACTAGAAATATTTGAATATGAATTGTTCGAAAATCCCATTTCGTCACTAAATTTTGTATGCTTCGGATTTAGCGGGATCTCTACTATAATATTAATAACTCAATTTTCCTGTAAATATTTCGAATTTTTTTGAAAACTTTCTGTATTTCCAAACATTTTATGTTAAATATTCATAAAATTACTTTTGATTAGCGCTAAGCAGCTATTATCAACTTATAATTGTCTAAACTTTTTTAATAATTATGATTATAAACAATGTAGAATTCCTTGCATTTAGATACGAAGACAGTAAACGATGTGCTCGTCGGATTGCGAGGATTATTCAGAAAATTGGATTTAATGTAAGCCACCAATTTAATGAAAAACTTCGAATATTGTTTTCTATTGCTTAGGTTCGCTTTTCTCATTTCAATGTGGTCAACATTCTTGGAACATGTTCTCTTCCATTTGGTATAAAACTTCAACCCTGTGCACAAAACGTTAAAGAGATTACGTAAATTTTTTAATTTTTCATTACATACCAATTTATTTTGATATTGTTTAAATCAATTGTTAATGGGGAAGCATTGTATGTAGTGTCACATCTCTAGTGCACACTGGTAATACTGTGGTTTTAGATATGAGCCAGAGTTACATCCGGCTGCTATGTATAAACTCAAAAATGATCCAGGGACTCCCACTCTTAAGATATTTTCTACTGGCAGCATAACCGTTACTGCTCGATCAATAGAAGCAATTCAACGTTCGATAGAGCATATTTATCCCATATTAGAGCCATATAGTTCCAAGAAAGTTCAGTCCGCAAACATCGCTTCGCAGTATTACAAATCGTCACGTCATGAAGTCCTTATGCTGGACGAAACTGAATTCGACTCGGAATACAACTCAGAAGACGATGAAGATGACGGTTGGCATTCTTCTTGATGTTCGTAGTGCTTGTTTGAGAGATTTTGGGAAGATCTGTTTACTTTAGCTACTAAATTGAAATACACGCTGTTACGCGATGCTAATTCAAAGAGTAACTTAAGAATTTGATAGATTGTGTTACAGAAAGTGCAATCGTTTATTAGCTTTTGCAAACCAATATTTTAAGAATTAATTTCTAAAATTCGTAGTTTATTCTATTTCAGTGTATGGTTAATGTTTGATTTTCGTTGACATTGAGCTGTTTTGAAATAAATTTGTAAATTTATACAGTTGGCAATTTATTTTTATATATTATAAATATAATAGTTGCTGAGTAAATCTTGGAGATGCTGAGGCCCCATAAACGCAGATTACTGTGAAATATGCATTTTCCATATTGAAATATTCTACTTATTTTGGTAGTGGTTGATATTTTTTAAAAATATAATTCATAATAAACATTCATGAGCAATGGTAGTCATGTTACATCTGCTGCGGTTAATTTTGATTGTTTTAACACTTTTTTGAATGAAATTACGAATTTTAATAATTTGTTTTTATTTTTTTGAAATATTTTGATTTATTTAAGTTTTTGGAATATCAAAGTCTTCACATACATATTCTTACGTTGATTTGTGAAGTACTGATAGTCTTAGATAGGATTACCTCGCCTTCTATTCCTAACAAAATTTTCATTAAAATTCAGTTTTTCTTTAAAATTTCATGATTTGTAATTTACAAAAATAATTCTCAATTAAACTTCTTGCAAACATTACTGCAGCTGACAAAATAGTGCTTTCTCTATATTAACGTGCATCCCTCAACGTTGATCTTTTGAGGCTCAAGAGCCAATTTTGTACATACTTCATTGGACATTACAAAATAACTTTTCCTAAAGTGAAATTAGTTAATAGCATTAAAAGAGCGAACTACTACTTACTGAGATATTAGTGATTTTCCCTGAGGATTATTGGTAGTTCAATTTACAAAAATTTAGAAAAATTCAGTAAATGGGTCAGAAAGAGTCTAAGACCAAAAATCATTAGTTAAAAATGTTGACAAACTACTACCTTAACTTTAAAGCAGTGAATTGACCGATATCTAAAATTGAATCGAATCGCTGAGTAATTTTCATAAAAATAATCGCAGAATGCATGGGATCCAGCAATTATTATAACTTAACTAATTTGTCGTATTCGTGTTCTTATTTTTAGAAAAAACTAAGTTTATTGAGTCCTTATTTTTTCCATAAAATGCATGAAGTCGCTGGATAAAACGGAAAATCGAATCTTGGAGTCGATGAGACCAGCTTTTTCAAAAACGATAGTGCGCAGCCACTCTATATATATATATATATATATTGGAATCACTAATATCCCAATACATGGTTTATTTTCCAAATAATTTGCATTCTAAATTTTGATTTTCGATATTAGAAATAAACATTAATGTAGTCTATCCGTTATTTATTGCACTGGATTGGGCTTGCTCTGAATTTCGAATAATTTAATATAATTAATTTATAAAGCGTAATTACCAATAAGTACTACTACTACTAAAAGACTTTATTTAGTCATGTTACAGACTACAAAATATCTATAAGAGTTTGCATTTACAATCAATACAAGAACAAAATATAAAACGGCTGCAACCTTCCCGAGAATAATAATCTCGTAAAAAATTGAAAAATATCACCTTTAATGTTTCTTTAAAAAATCTAGGTCTTTTATAAATTGACAAATTATACTTGGCTTGAAGACAGTTCACGTAATAAACAGTTCTTGTGAAAAAAGACTTTTCTGTTCCTTTCAAACGAGTTTTTTGTATAGTAAATTTGAGTCTATTACTATGTAAACCATGATGTAATGTGAAGCTTTTCTATGAGAAAAAACCAAGGCGGAATCACCTTGTACATTCCGTACATGATTCAACAAATTTTAACTTAGAACAAAATATATGCAAACCGTATTATGTATGCCATGCGAATTCGAACACGCTGATTTCATTGTTAAAATTCATTTTCGCCTATCACCCAACACTTTTTCTAAACGAGCCATGTTACATTTACATTAGTGAAGTGGTGGTACGGATCACTAAAAAATATCGAGCCGAACCCCTGCCATCTATTTTGACAGCTGCGTGAGTAATCAAATTTGTCCGATTTCAATTACTACAATATCTCAAAAAATACTTCTAAAGTATGATGAAATTGTTGGTTAGTTTTACGGATCGTATTTGGATTTGACATTTCTTCGTATTTTTAATAAAAACATTCGATTAAAAAATGAGCATAATCACTTTACAAAAAATTCCTTCAGAATAGGAACTATTATTACCACTTCAGATGAGAAGCAAAATAAGACCAAATTATTAGCTCCTTTGACGAAACACATTTTTTTTCGCTAAATAATTAGCATCATGATTGTTTCTAATTTAACTAAGAAGATATTAGTTAAAACCGGACAAAGACATCATTAAGTGAAATTAAATCTGCTCAGATAAGATCACTAATTTACTTGACATTATATGATCTAAATTTTGTTCAGCAACATTTTCTTAGGTGGTTCTTTTTCTTAACAAGGAATTCAACAAAAAATCAATAGAACTAAATGTATCACCTAAGCAAAATTGGAAATTTTTGAATTATTGGGTTTTTGAAAACTTTATATTTGTTTATGAACTAATCCTAATCATAAAATACCTAAACCTCTTACATATAACAAGAAAATAATGGAAAATACATTTCTCAAAGCCGTCAATAAACAGATGGAATCTATAAAACAAATTAAAAATTTAAGAGTATTTATAAACGAAATTAATAAATACTTCTGTAGTTATACAAAGGAAAGTCTTGAATAAAAAATGGCGAGTTTTTAAATTTAATAATACTAATTATTCAATAGACGCATCTATTTTAAATTCGCCATAACCTAAGCTAGTAATTGTTTGCGTAAATTTTAATTTTTGTATGTCTTTGTTCTTTTATTTTTATTGTTTTTTGACGCTATTTAGAGTTGAGCAATAATTTGTGTTGCTAAAAGCAAATCTAAATACAGATCTTTCTCTTATTTTCATGTAAAATTCGCAATGTTTTAAAGTTTTGTTAAAAAATTTAATTACCTAAAATCAATTAAAGTATAATATATAATTATATCTCATTGCAAAAATGGGCACGGCCTGTAGATTTTTAAGCACATTTAATTCCTTAACAAGGTATTTAGCCGAAAATTTCTCAACAAAAATGGTAGACAAGCGTCCCTAGATTCAATTGGTAGGAGACAATCTATTACCTCTCAAGTACCTGTCAAAGTGAGACAGACTTGAATTTCTGTACAAGCACGTGTCAAAGGACCGTGAATTTTTGCAAACATGCTCTGCGATGAATTGCCGAACTTTTCTAAGGAATCTTAAAAAATTGTAA
>CABFPE010000175.1:206634-228628 GCA_900660155.1 Hofstenia miamia | reverse complement strand
TTTTTTTAATTTATGTACTTTGTGATTTATTGACACTATTCAGATAAATTACCAGTTATTTAATTGTTAACGTTTATCTGAATAAAGAATCTCTTATCTCATCCTTTCTTATCTATCTGTTGTTTTTTTTAATTTATGTACTTTGTGATTTATTGACACTATTCAGATAAATTACCAGTTATTTAATTGTTAACGTTTATCTGAATAAAGAATCTCTTATCTCATCCTTTCTTATCTATCTGTTGTTTTTTTTAATTTATGTACTTTGTGATTTATTGACACTATTCAGATAAATTACCAGTTATTTAATTGTTAACGTTTATCTGAATAAAGAATCTCTTATTTTATCTTATATAAAATGCATTAATGCAAGCCACATAAATATAATATAGATACACTCAATGATAATATATAAATGTCCACTACAGTATTGTAAATTTTTTGCCATTTTTCTTATTATTGACACATTAAGCATACTATTACCAGCTTTTATTGAGGTATTTAATTATGCCAATGCACTACAATTATTAATAAATTCTATTCTATTCTAAACAATAATAAATTGTTTTTCAATGGAAACCATTGCCAAGCTTGAAAGTCTTTCTTGACATAATTACGAAAAAAATTTTTTTTGATGTAAGAAACCTTCATTCAGCAGAAGAAATTGATACTAAAATGTTTAAAATTAGGTTTTACAACGACTAGGTTTATTTAAATCATTCCCCTAAATAATTGAATAAGTCTACAGAAATTACATCAGAATTTTGCATTTAATTCTTTGCGTTTTAAATTTAAGAAATCCTCAGCTTGGTTGATTGTATCTGTTTTGCAATTATATCCAATTATGGCAGTTATGCTGAAACCCACAACTGGAGATATTTGTTAAATATTTTAGCCAATCAGCAGTAAACACACCTCCGGTAAAAAATGAGAAAAAAATTTCAATTACAAAACCCTTCAACTGCAATGCACAAGTATGTTCACCTCAATAAAGTACTATGCTATGGACAAATACATTTATGCGTTCACGCATATGAATAATCGAATTTTGCAACATCATTCCTTGAAAGCGATACTCAAAAGTGTCCTTTACCAATTACTGATTAAATTGTTCGGACCTTAGAATCAAAATACCCTAATGCCCAGCCTATGGATAGTGATGAAGCTATTGAAAGTGACATTCCAGTTTTTCCTAGTGCAGACTCAACTCTGACATTTTGCGAAGTTTATGATTTTTCTATCAAAGTTATACAAACTCTGAAGAGCCTAATTCTGTCGCAATCAGACAAGATATCATTGACCACTACAGCTGAGCAGAACAGCCTAGTGAAGATTTGTCTCAAAGAAAAACATGATAGCATTAAATCCAGATATCAACAGCTGTTAAAAGAACTGAATGGAGATCAACAGCAAGCCATTCAAACAATATCACGAAAAGGTTGCTCTTCATGGCTTACTGATCTTCCAATAAAAGAAGAGAGACTTCACCTCAACAAGAGTGAGTTTAGCAATAGCATCCGTTTGAGGTATGGTATTGAACCTGCTGATAGGCTTACTACGTGCGTATGTAGCAAGGGATTCTCCATTGCACATGCACTCTTTTGCCCTACCGTTGGTTTCATTGCAAGACGTCATAATGAATTGCATGATATACTTTCTGAAGCATTATTTCTAAAGTTTGTATTGGTGTTAAAAAAGAACCGCATCTCACTCAAATAACAACGGAGTCTTTGCCCTCTTCTTCTAACACTTCTGATGGAGCTAGGCTAAACATCTCTGGCATTGAGTTTTGGAGTTATGACCATCGCACATCCTTTGATGTAAGGGTATTCAAGCCTTGTGCAGTCATCAATGCTCGAAGACCTGCAGCAGAAACGTTTAGAGCCCATGAAACTGAAATACAAGGCAGTACCAACAGAAAGTACTAGAAATTGAACACGCCTCATTTTCACCATTGGTCTTCAGTGCACCTGGTAAAGCATCGCCGCTCACTGCAAAGTTTTTTAAGCAACTTTGTGGTTTAATTGCTGATAAAAGCATGCCGACTATTTCATAACCTGCAACTGGACAAGATGCAAACTTAGCTTCTTTTTGTTACGAAGCATGGGCCTCTGCATTCGAGGAACTAAACAACACCATGCAATTTCCACACTTGAAATTGATCACCACTTAGCTGGAGCCAGTCACAACATCAAGTGACTCTCACAGTTCCTAATTCAAATAAATTTATTTTAATTCTGTTCCAAAATGCGTAACCCTGACCGAATATTTATTGGATCAAAATTGCCCTGCAAGAGCATTTACCAGAGAATAAAACAAGAACAATACTTTTCGTCCTTTCTGGATTTCCAAAAGAGAATTTTTTGTTTTAACATATTTTCTAGGCACTGGAATGGATTTTTGAAAGATTCATCATTATATTTAATTATGATATGCCAGAAGATTCAAACTGCTATATACAAAGTGTTGCACGTGCCGGTTGTTATTGAACTAAATAATTGGCGATCACATTCGTTTCTAGTTTTGAAGATACTGTGATTTTAAATCAAGTTCAAGATCGTCTTGATGTTGGCATTGTGAAATTGACTGATAAATTAAACGTTGCCTCATATCATCCTGTGGAAAACAAAGCCTCTTGATGTTGGTTTCACATGCCAATTTTTTGAAACTCACTTGTATTTATGCGTTCTTTACTTGATTTTTATGTTTGTTTTGTTTAAATAACATTTTGTTAATCTTTAATAATATATTCTTTTTTATTTACCCTCTGGAGAATTTCTCCTTAAGGTATAGAAGTGTAGATGAAACGCTGCACCTGAGACCTGAGAGAATGTAAAGTATGACGAAAATGCTTGTTTTTTGCTGATGGGAGGAATGTATACCCCAATTCCTCTCTTGGATCCACCACTCCCCACAGCTTTGATATAGAAAAACTGTAACTATGATGTCATAAGTATCGTAATCTTAATTAGTCTATTCGAAGAGACTAACATCTTCATAGGCCAAGTTAATTATAAATATTTTTAATTTTTAAATAGCTTTGTTTGTTCTATTTTATTTTATTTCGCAATTTTTGTAGCTTTCAGAATAACTACCAGCATACATATTTATTGTTCACAAATTTTTAATTTCTTCTTTTAATATAAATGGAAACAAAGATTGAATAACTTTCCGAGATAGAATATCAAATTTATTGCACCTGTAGCTGTAGTGCAAAACACATTGGAAAGACTTTAAGAAGTGGATTAGCCAGAACAGGAATTGATCAACAATTTCAGATTACTTAAAGATCTGTAATATGAAATTTACAAATAAATTTTAAAAAAAAAGCAGTCTTCAACTTATTATCATATCAATCTATGTTGAATTAATGCGCTCAAACTTAAACAAAAATGAATATAAATAAAAAATACATGTACGATGTACCCAAGTGATTGTACAGTAGTTATTTGAGAATTGAATTCTAAGTAAACCAGTCGTGTTTGTCATCGTTGTTCTACAATATTCTGGTTAATACAAAATGCTCTAATTGTAAAAATTTGAACATTTGGTTTTCAGTGCATTAACTGCAAAAATTACTTGCATTTTACTACATCTTGTATGGGATTTTCTACTGAATGCATAGAGGCCATTAAGTCATATAATAAACACTTTCTTTTTCTGTGTTCAAATTGTGTTGTGAACGCGCTAAGATCAAGCTGAAACTAGTTTGGAAAATGCTAGCTTTAGTATTAGATCGTCGATATCATCTTTGAAAAATTAGAATTGGAACTTAAGAATTTAATTGAAGAACTTAACACTACACTTTCAAAGTTTGAACATGAGCCTTCCATTTCAAGAAAATACGTCCAAAACATTGATGGTGACTTAAGTTACCATAAGAGAATTACAATTTTTGGAATTTCAGAGGTAGAAAATTTTCGAAATGCATTTATGCATGATTGGGAATATCTACTAGAATTATTTAAGTATCTAAATATTGACTTCTTTTATCTTAAGTAGAGTCATTCTTGGGAAACTTGGGGCCTCTTTTTTTAGTAGATGTGGTAAGCGTTTGAACTCGACAATTATTAGTAGCAAGTGCTGTAATGTTAAAGAATTATTTGATTGCGAATATATACATTAAGAGAGAACTCAGCCAAGAAAACAGAAGCATTGAAAAATGCTTACTACAAAAAAGGTATGAACTTATAAATTCTGGAGTAGTTAAGGTAATCTCCGAATGCTTAACTTAAAGTTATTTAGAAATGGAGTTGAAATTGGAACTAGCTATAATTGACGAGTTCTAGTTTTCCTTGCAACCTTTAGACCTCATTATTGGGAAGTGAAGGCCATCAGTAGTGCCTAATTTTCATTGTTTGTTGAACTCAGATCTCGTGAGGTCTGTGAGAAAAACTATGATTCAGAAAATTATGAATCACAATTGTGATAATGGTAAATTTTCTGATACAGATCTGGTGTTTGAAGAATAATCACAGGGATTTAATTTCTTTAAGCTTTGATCAACAGATGAGTGCACATCATTGGTCAATATAGCCTGCATCAGTTTAAAACGAGATATTCTCCTGCGATCTTTTAATGTTGGTAAGTTTAAGTCTTTTCTTTTGATGGAAACGCTTTCTGTTTGTCCTCTGATACTGCAAATAACTCTAATTTCTCGCCTTTGAACTCTTTCCAACTGTTCAGTATATGTTTGCATATACGGATCCCAGATTTCAGCTGCATATTCCAAAATGGTTCGGCATATTAGGTTTGCAATAAGCCTTACCTTGAGTGGGGCTTTGAACAAAGCATTTTTCATCCTTCCTAACTTTTGATATGCACTTGATTTGATATTATTTCATATGCATAACCCATTTGAAATTATTGCTAGTAGTGACAGTTAAGTATTTAAAATGAATTTTTCCACTTCAACGGTGTCTTGCATAAAGTATAGTAATGAAATGAAATATCCATATTTAGAGTTGTTTTTTACAATATAAAATGCTGTTTACAACTCCAAATAGCGTCAAACAATAGAAATAAAGGAACAAAACATATACAAAGATAATATTTACAAAAATAATTACAATTACTAGCTTGGGCTATAGCGAATTTAGATTAGATGCGGTCTATTGAATAATCACTATTATAAAATTTAAAACCACGCCATTTGTATTTTTTAATTTCGTTTTTGAATACTCGTAATTTATTTGTTTTATAGATTTAGGTAAATTATTCCATATATTTATTGATGTGTTGAGAAATAAATTTTTCATTATTTTCTTGTTATATGGAAAAGGCCTAATTTTTAGGGTTCTATGATTATGTCTAAGCAATATTTTAGAGTATAGAAAGTTGGAATTGTGGTATGGAACAATATTATTAAATATTTTAAAAAAATTAGTTAATATATTTTTATAAATGCATTTTGGATTTAGAAAAGTTTTTGTTAATTTCTTGATTTCTGTATTTCTGTTATATATATATGATTAACTGCTATTTTTATAGCCCATTTTATTTGCACATTGAATTTATTCAAAAGTTGTTGCTTTATGTCGGTATACAGTATGTTTCCATAATTAAAGTGGCTTAGTATTAATGTGTGAATTAACTGAATCTTTGCTGTGGTTGGAAGCTGTTGTGATACATTGCAATGAGCCTTTATTGAAATTGCCATTTTCTTAATAACACTAGATATTTGTTTTGCAAAATTAAGTTGAGAATAAAAAATGATACCCAAATATTTAAAAGAATTAACTTGTTCTAATTTGTGGAATTATCTGTTAGATTTAGGTCTAATTGAGCAAAATTGAGTTTTAGATGAGGTTATTCTTAGTTTTAGTGAAGCACAATATTGTGCAAGAAGAGTGCAATTTTCTTCGAGAACTTTTATAGCAATTTCAGGATACTTATGTGAACTAAATAGCATAGTATCATCACAGGGTGGGTGTTTAAAACGTTTTTTATCGAAAAATACAATTAAACATGTTTTTAATGAAAAAACACGTTTTTTATGTTTTTTATGTTTTTTATTAATTTGATATAACCAAGACTACTCTATCGCTTAAAACTTTGGTTTATGCACAAGAACATTTTATTCAAATTCTGCTCGATTTGAAATATAAAATTTCGTTAGCTGTTTTAAAGTCAATGGTTTAGCTGTCTATACAAAAAAGACATCTTTCCAGCTTTTTCGATATCCAAGTTGCTGCGCAATTTCCCGTAGGTCATCCCCAGTTTTGAAAACTGGCGCTCCAATCCAGCACTGGATCCAATTGCTGTAACAAGAGACTTTGCAATGATAGTGAAACTTTCGTCAAAGCCCAATCGTAAGCCACTCGACCACCAAGCGCTGGGTGCAACCGCATTATAGCCATCCCCAAACAAATAATTGCAGTAAGGTGGCTCAAAGCCCAAAAATTTTGTGATTTCTGGCAAACACTTTGCCTCAACCATTTGTAGGTATTCCATGGCCGCTGCAACTTCTACTGGCGACAACCTATTGCCACGGTATCTGTGGTCCAACAAGTTTGCAGCGTAGAAAACATTGGGAAGCGCCATTGTTTTACGGGCGGCTAACTTCTCCATATATTCATTTGGAGTTTTCTCCGTAAGGTCATTCCAGATTTCAACACACTCCGCAATTGTACAGTTATCACTCTGCAACTTATCAAGGGCGTTACCCAGTGGCCTCAGAAACTCAAGCGTGTCACTGGCAGCACGTTTGAGGGGTAGCTCCTCCATGGCCTGATATACAGTGTCGGTTCGTTTTAACAAACTATTAACAATACATGCAATGTCGCTCCAGTGTATAACGAAATAATCAAGTGAGTCTACGTTGCTGTTCCATCTCGTTTCGCAAGGTAGATTAGGGCGGTTCATTTTTTTTGCCTTGAGTTCAGCTGAAGCAGCGTGGTTATTGGGCAAGAATTTAAGTACGAGTATAATTTTAGAAAGAACTTTTTTCATTTCTTTGGATGATAGAATGTCTTTAGCGAGCAGGTTAGCAATATGTGCATTTAGGATTGAACTCGTTCAAGTGTTGTCGCATCAAGTTCATGTTGGATGCATTATCTGTAACCACGCTTCCGACCTTGACTTTCCACTCGCTTTCACATAGCTCGATATGTTGTTTCGCCAAATCAAAAAGGAATGTTGCTGAGTGTGAATGGCCTGTCGTGTTAATCGTATTTACTAAATAACAAGTTCCAGCCAAAACAAAAGATATCCCAATGACTGGATCATTAACGGGTGATGACCATCCATCCATCGCCAAGGTAACGAAATGTCCTTCAGCAATCTTTACCACTTTTGATTTTCCCTGCTCGTATATTTCGTCCAAATGTTTTCCGGCAATATCGTGTCTATCAGGTATTGTTGTGCCTGGTCGCAGTGTCTGAACAAGTTTCTTAAATTGAACGTTCTCGGCTGATCGGAAAGATGTATTGGTCGCAATAAGAAATCTAAGCAAACATGGATAATTGATTAACATTGATAAACTAATTAATAATAATTTTTTTCAAAACCTAAATCAAAGGAAAGCCTGGGTTATTTTGAATTTTTAAAATAAATTTTACCTTGTTATCTGTAAGTCGATTTTGTGTTGCTTTGTCTTGCTTGTTACTATCGGTTGAATAGTCGTTTGCTTCAACTTAGAGGATGTTGGACCGATTGCCTCCCCAGATGTTCCTGGAGTGTCATCTGCTGCTGGGCGCTTTCGTGGTTTGCAAGAAATATCGTGTGTTTTCATCCGCTCCACCAAAGGTACTAAATCGACTTGGCATCGTTTGCATTTGGCCCGATCCTTGCCATCAATTTTGATTTGCACGAAGGAGTCCCAAATAACATGTTTCGGTCGAGGCATGCTTAAAAATCTGAAAAATTTCAACATTTCGTGAAAAACAAATTTGAAATGATGCAACTAAATTTAAGAAAATTTTAATTGGTTTTAAAAAAAAACAAAACAAAGTTGAGAAAAGGAAATTCAATTCAGTAAATTCATTAAAATAGGTTAATAGAAGGGGGGGCGGTCATATACACTAAAATAAAAAAGAAGGGTTAAAATTGGTTATTTAGGGCGGGGTGTGTTTAAAACATGTTTTTTATTTTCTGTTTTAAACTGTTTTTTACTGCCTTGTTTTAAACATGATGTTTTAAACACACCCACCCTGTATCATCAGCATATTGTATAACATTAAATGTGGTATGATTGCTCAAATCATTTACAGACATATTGAATAGTAACGGTCCCAAAATTGTTCCTTGTGGAACATCATTTTTAATAAAAATCCAGTCAGAGAGAATTCCATTTAGTTTAACTCTTTGTTTGCGATTATGGAGATAACTGCTTATTAGGTCTGCACTTTTGTCTGAGAAGCCCAGAATATTTATTTTTTTAATTAATATGTGGTGGTCGATAGAGTCAAATGCTTTTGATAAATCTAAGCATGCAACTGCTGAACACTCATCTATATTTATGCTATTTTTCCAATTTTCTGTAGCTGTTAACAAGGCATCATTTGTAGAAATATATTTATGAAAACCCTATTGATTTTGAGAGTACAGATTATGTTTACATAAATGTTCGTTAATTTGATTCAAAAAGAAGTCTTTCAAAAATCTTACTAATTGGCGATGTAACAGAAATCGGTTTATTGTTCAAACAATAATTTGGGTCAACTTTTTTAAATAATGGAGCAATATTTGCCAATTTTAATTGGTCAGGAAAAGTCGAACGTCAAATGCACGCGTTTCTGATGTATGAAAGTGGTTCAGCTATTATATCTGGAGCAATTTTTAGAGACCAAGTTGGGATAATGGAGGGAACACTAGATTTTTTTTAAAGATTAAATAGATTTGATAATTTCAAACGTAGTCACAAATCTGAAAGAGAAGGGCTGGCTATAGATTGAACTTGATTGATCTTAAAGGGAATGTTTACACCATCAAAATTGCAAAATACTTCGTTAAATATGTCACTCATGACCTTATTGTTAGTGATTACCCTACATTTATAATTTGTTTTCGATTTTTTCATTTTTATTGGGTTCCTATTTAATAAACTGTAAAGTCCCAACTACCGTTTTGAGAAGAGATGCTTTGATATTCAGAACGCCAATATTTGTTATAGGGTTTTCGTGTGTAAATATTGCACAAATTTTGTGAATTTTTTAAGCATTATATTTGTTTGCAGTTTCAGAATTTTAGTATTCCTTCCATTTAGATTACTTTTGTTCAATTAACTCTATGCATTTTGTATCAATCCATGGCTTAGAAACTTTTTTTAGACACATTATAATTAGCATTATTACTCTGACTATTGAGGTAAAATGATGTTAAGTGACATTTATCTTCATTAAATACCATTTAGTTCGCATTCGCCCATTCTGCCAATATATCTATGTCCTCTTGAAAGTGCCTTTTTTCTATTTCATTGTTAATCTCCATGTAGGTAATTACATCATCTGCAAAAAGACTTATTGTACAGTATTTGAGCGAATCGGGTGTGTCACTTATGAACAACAAGATTAGTATAGGTCCAAAAACAAAAAAATATCTTTTATCAAATTAACATTGTTTTGGTTAATCGTTAAATTAGTTGATTTGAATGGTCTAGATATGATTTATCTAAATGTTTAAAGCCTAATTTCTATATAGAAATGGTTAAAACCATATTCACGCAACATTATATCTCAAATCAAAATAGTAGTAATTATTGAGTTGTGGTTTGATATTATTATATCGAAAAACTTCTTGGCAGATTCATCATATGTATTAACAGCAAAAAAAATGCGTCGAAAATATACATGCACATTAACATATATATATATATATATATATATATATATGTATATATATGTATATATATATATATATATATATATATATATATAATTTATAAGAAAATATTAATTACAATGAAATTACGCTATTTCAATTTCTTTTAGTACTAAGGAACAAAAGAACCTTAAAATTAAATGAGTATTCCTTAGAAGTACTCTTTTTCTTTAAGAAGTACATATGTACGGCATTTTTACTTGCAATATTTAAGGATCAAATATCAGTCGGATGATGCGAACTAACTTTGAAGGACTATTATTTTTCAGCAGAATTAATGTAGTTTTGTTTACCTGATTAGTGTTAAGCCAATTCGTAACACTAGACATTTCACCACATAATTTGTTTCCAGCATTTTGTTTAAGGAGATCACTAACAAATATACATGTCATCGGCCTATTGTATTAATTCACATTGATTCACTGGATATATTGGTGAAACATCAGAGAAATGGTCATCAATTTTTACACAATGGTATCTATCAGCGAAGAAGCTTTCAATCAATGTAATTGCACTTTCATTAAGTCCACACCTGCATAATTTCTACAAATCAATTTGTGGGACATACTCTCAAACGGTTTTGAAATTTCAAGAAAAAGCATAAATTGTCAGGGATGGGACAGAAAAATATGTTCCATTGCAAAGCCTGAAATTTTAAATGCAAGTTTGCAACTTTTACATGCCTTCCGCAAAAACAATAAAGCTGAGAATTAGCAAAATGTAGGCAGCTTGAGCTGACAAAACTTTTGTCAGAATTTTCACTCATTTAGATGAAAGAGCGTAGTCAAGGGGGCGCCCCCGTACTCTCCAAGTAGGACTCTAACAAGAGCTGTACGATTTTCACTCAACAAGATTATTTTAACAAATTTTCGTAACAGTAAAATACGCTATATTCAATTTTCCTTAAAGAAATATCAAAATTGGAACCAAAATTTACACTAATGCTTAGTGCAAAAAGTTGGCTGTGATTGACATCATGGTTTCAGCAAGCATCAGTATTGCATACAGCTATGGTAACCACTGTTACTGGTATGTCCGGGTACGGCTGAAGATTACTAAAAGGTAAAACACGCGCATAATACGAAAATGCAACATCAAAAAATTTTTATGGGAACTTTATTGCCAACTTTTCTTAAAGTGTTTAGAGACGCTCTAAAGGGTTTGATTATTATTATTATAATATTATATTTCTGCACATCCTAATGCATTTTGAAACTATAAGAACCACTTATGTTGAAAGTAAAATAACTTAACATTCAAATATGATTTTTGAAACTTGAAAAAAATTGAATAAATTTCTATATGTGAATGTATGCTTTGCTTAAAACATTATAAGGCTACAAATAAATACTTAGTGTAAATAGGGATATTTAAATATCAATTCTATCCTACTATGTTAGCTACTAAAATGGAGAATTGGAGAATTTACATCAATGTCTCCCTTTACTCTAGACGCCTTGGATAGATCTTTTGGTTTTTACAAATAACTTTTAATTCTAGGCCAGGCCCAAATCTTGATATAAATTTTAATGATTTGGAATTTCTATTTAATGGATAGACAATTAAAACTCAAAATCATAAAACGGGTACTAAATATTCTGTTCACTTGTTTGTTATAGCCAAACAAAAATATTTGGTACACACACATATAAAAATATACCGGTATATATATGCAAATTATTTAATCAAATTCAGAGAGTAGTGTTTGTTGGTCTTTATGAATCATAAAACACTGTCAGTGGGTAAAGAAAAATAATTGGGGCTAGCCCAGGCTCGGGCCAAACTTTTCTTAAATCTTCTGAGCCGGGTTTGGGACTAAGCCGCATTAGGTTCTATAAAATTGGCCCAATTCCAACTCTGATTTTAAATTATCATGTTTTCCTTTTTTTATTTATTTTTTCTTTTGGCAATACAACAATTGCAATTTCAAAGAACCCAATTGACATCCAAACGGCCCAACCAATTATTTATTGTAGACCCAATTAACAACAACCCAATTACCGATTAAGGTACCCAAATACCAATTATGGCTTAAACCCAATTAATTGGGATCCCTGGTGTTAACTTGAATGTTAACTGAAAAATATGGAATTTAAAATGTGTTCTTTAAAGATCAAATTGCAGTGTTTTCATTAATAGTTATTGCATTGGTAGTTTAAACAGTACCAGTTTGCATGCAAGCTCATTTGAAGAAATATGCGTGTTTACGATTTTTTAATGTACTTTATTTATGCAAATATTTTATTTATCGATTCAGAGCTGTACAGTACAAGGTTGCGCAAATGTGAGAAACTTTGTACAGAACAACGGTTCAGTTTTCACAGAAGAGCTAATAATCAGAAATGCAACGGAACAACCTGTACAGATTCCTTCCACGTACTCGATAGAGGACGTTGTGGCGAATCTCAAAGTTGGTGGTGTCACCAGGAACCTGATTTTAGTCTTGGTCAATGTGGAACAAGGTGCGATATTAGTCATTAAAATTTATTTATGTTTTATATATAATCTACCCATGCCTACAATGTGAATTTAGCTGCACTCTTTCTTTCTTAAAAATTTTTTTTCATAAGAATACAAAACACAAATGTCTAAAATTTAAGAATTTTCTTAGAATCAACCTGAAGTTTACAATATTAATTCTACGATAATGATACAGAGGATTATATTTGGGGATGACATATAGACATGGTTAAATGTGCGTCATTTGATCTGAAAATATTTAAAGTTCTTGCATATATTGCTAAAAAAGTTGTTATTTTGCATAATTTCTGCATCTTAAATTTTTGTGTGTATGAAAATTTGGACATTTCAAATAGTGATACCTCCGTTTTCTTTTATAAATACTATTTTACCTGGAGAAATTTAAGAATCATGTAACAATATATTAGGCTTGTACTGACTGTCATTTAGAATCATTAGGCTTGGCTTGATGTACGTAATTCTAATAAAAAGAAAGATTGTACTTTGATAGACTTGGTAAACCTCAGCATAAAGTCGACCAGTAGAATATTTAGGATTATTATATGTGCTTAACAAGAATATATTTCATCTGTGCAGATTTACAAACTTTTTGCGCGACTGCGGAGTAATAGATTATAAATAAAGAATGTATACATTTTTATAGATTGCTAAAGAAAACACGAAAACGCGTTGTAGGTGGCTTTCCTGCAAATGCGCATAATTGGCCATGGATTATAGCAATTATTGTCAACTCTGTTGGAAAGGTTGATTGTGGAGGAGTTTTATTATCCAGGTATTATTTTATATAATGAATAATTTTATATAATCTAATAAATCCAACCTCTTGATTAGTTAGAAATATTGATGCAACCATTAAATACATGTTCGTTACAAAGGGAATTATAGTAATATAAGTTAAATATGTTGAAGTTACTTATTCAAACCCTTGCCCACAGTTTTGTATAATTTTATTTACGAGTTGGTCAACACAAATTTTGGCCAAAAACGTTTGAAGACATACAAAAAAGAAATTCTTTGAAAGTACTGTTGAATCCAGGGATCGTTAGATTTTAATCGCGATTAATCGTATGAAAAAAAATTTTGGCGATAGAATAATCGTAATCGCTGCTGCCACGCGATTAATAATCGCGATTAATCTTCGATTAATCTACTCTCTGTTTAAAAATATTCAAAATACAATGTATCAATTGAAAGATATTCAAAATAGAAAATATCAACTATTATTGTTATTTGAGATTATTTCCTGAAATCATTTTACTCCATATGTGCTTGTTAGCGTAAAAAAATATTTGGATCTCTAAGTTGAGGGGTAATAAACGATTTTGGTTAATCAGATAGAGCATAACCAGCTTTGCTGAACAGTCTCTCAATCTGATTAGAAATCAGTGTGATAAAATCGAGAATCCTTATATATAGAATTAGGCGACATCCAAAGTTTCCTAAGTATGTTAGATGCCTATAATCTCTTCTATGTCAGGTGTTAAGGTTTTCTTTTGTAAAACATATGACACAACAATAGTGGTCATAGATAAGATCAAACCGAAAATGACATGTAACTGAATGCATAAGCATCAACTTAATTGGAATAATCTAGGTTAATCGAGCACGCTGTTTACGATTAATCTAATCTACCAGATCAGCACGATAGATTAAGACATCCGATTAATCTCGATTAATCGCCTTGGCGATTAATCATGTTGGATCCCTGGTTGAATCCAAATTAATCAGCAGAAACACAATAACTTTGCGTTTATTGAATTTTTGGAACGCATAGTTTTTAGTAGATTTGCAAATCAAGCATGTTTACCAGCAATATATATATTGGGTTAACAGTTATAATCAGAACTGATATTTCTTTATCTAATTTTAGGCTTTTCAGTAAAATCCGATTACAACACTTCGTCCCTCTAAGCGGAAATCCTGACCACGCCCTTGATGAGTATATAATTCTAGGCCCACTGTATAAAAATGTCACACCTTGTTCATTCTATTTTTTCCGCCTGGTTCTAGACTCGGCGGCCTTGGCCAAGCCTCGCTTGGTAGCATATTTGACATACATTTTTATTTAAAAGTAATAAAATAATAAATAAAACGAAGCAGCAGAAATTAACATAAACAATAAACATTTACGTACATTCAATAATAATACATTACAGAATTGCCATAAGTCTTGAAAATATGAATTTCTAAAAATCCAAACTAAATTTGGATAAATATTGCCTATTTAGTTGTTCTTGAAAAAGCCTATTTTTAATTTATACAACTTCAATTATTTAAAATTAATCCAGAATAGTCATTTCATGACTCGTCGTGCGCAATCAATGAGTTAATGAGTGCTATTCCACAATTCCACAATGAAGCTACTGTGACGCCGGATAGTCGCATTTAGACTTTACAAATTACATAATTGAACATGATTAGGTTTGATTCGTGACTAATAACGCAATGGACCTCAACAATGACTGTAAATAAAATCATGCGATTTTAAAACATGCAATATAAGATTTTAAATATTAGAATTGTAGCATTTTATTGATGAATGCATTTGGAGGGTTTATTATTACTTCTTTGCCAGGGGAGGTCATATAGCAGCTAATCTGGAGAAATTTAAGTGAATATCTTAGGAATCTCGTTCAAGTGATAATATTTTTATATTTGTCTTTACATGTATATGGAACCATCAAAGTTGGAAACAGTCAAGATTCTGCCCTCCCGACTGAACCAAACAAGCTTTATCGGAAGCGGCCTTCGAACCGGACAGTCAACCGCTCTATTTTCCAGAATTTCGACCGGTTTCTACCTGTCTCCAGAAATTGATATTCGATCAATTAGGCATTTTTTATACATTTAGTAAAATTAGAAAAAATAAATTTTAATATATTATCAATCAGAGGGATAAAACATAAATTCTATGCATTGGAACTACATGCATTACTAATTTTATTATAAAAAATATCAAGTCATTAAATAATTTTGTTCCTACTAAACTTTGACAAAAACTAAAACATAAATTCAATTGATATACAAATTAATCAATTTATCCTACTGTATTATCAAATGCAATTATATACACACATTTATGTATTAGGATCAGCACTAGTTGTGAGTGTCAATTGACCTGATAAAGTTGCATGTAAAATTAACCACGATATTTACGCGTTCGATTTCATGCAAATTGAAATAATAAATTGAAAATTGAGCTTACGTGAATAAGAAAATTCTTATATTTTTTTGAGGAAAATATTTTTAACAAGTTTAACTTTATTTCAAATTCACAAGTTGTGATTTTTGTGATAGTGTAAAATTCCGCTGATCAAAAATGCAAATATTTCCAGCTTTGACCTAAGTCAATCTTATTGTAGGAGAAATGATAATAGGGATGATATATAACAATCCATTTTCTAAGACCAAGGAAGGCAGGGTGCGCTTGACTGCTATGGTCTTGTATTCACTACGATGTCATATTCCCTCCTTTTACCCTATATTGTGAAAAAAGCTATTCATGTACACGCAATGCAAAATATTTTCTCAAAAATCTCAATGAGAAATTTTCCATGTCAAATTTAATTTTGCAAATCATCAGCATCTAACTATGTTAGTACTTTACAATGATTCGTATTTGATTATGACATACATAGCATGTACTTTGTAAAATACATAAATATCTAATATAGATGAACTAGATGGGTGTACAGTTAAGCAAACATCTTAATCTCACATATCGTCGTAAGGAGACACGTTTTCCATGTACTGCATTGAAGATCCGAATCATTATTTTATATATTAGTAATTCTAGTTCGATTTATTTCTTGTTCACAACAAAATCGTTGTTTTTTAATTATTTCAATCTACACAACTTAAAAATATCAGCAGTTGCAACAAAACATCTTATTTATATATAATTAAGAAACCAAATTCAATTGATGTGCACGTTAACGAATTTATCATACTGTATTATCAAATACAATTATAAGCAGGCATTTATATATTAGAATCAGCCACTAATTCTGAAAGTCAAAGTCCATAACAAATTGACCTTGTAAAGTTCCATGCAAAAATTATCATGATATTTACGCGTTTCATTTCAATAACCAAAATTTTTAAGAAAATTATAAATTGAAATTGGAGCTTATGTAAAACAATAAAATTTTACATTTTTGACAAATGCGGAAATGAGTTTTATTTCAAATTCACAAGTTGTGATTTTAGTAGTAGCCTAACATTCCGCTGATCACAAATTGCGATTATTTCAAATTTTGACGTAAGCAAATCTTATTGGCAGCATGTTCTAATATTCCAGTCAGCGCTACCTTCGTATGCCCGATCTGATTGGCTAAGCTACCAGACCCGTTTAGATAAGTTTGCCACTGCATCGGTATTAAATTTACTCGCTAATTATAGTTTGCCCGTTCCGGTTGTAATTTGCTTTGCGTTCCAGTTCGTTCTGTCAACAGATTATCCCAGTTTCTTACTCATTCTTTATCAACGAAGATAAGCAGATGTCTTATTCTCAAGAAATAGATGTAGCTATCGATCTCTCTACACACTTTTCAAGCTTCTCACCCGCAGAAGACACCCCACTTACAATAGATTCCTCAAGCCCAACTTCAGACTTAGGTTCAAGCGCTCCCGATAATCTTTGGGATGTTGAAAGTTTTAAATCAAACATTCCAAGTCCCCGTATAAAAGCTAATCTTTTTCTCGCAACATATTTGCTTAAATATAAATAGTTGTAATAAATTTCCAATTATTTTAAATTTTTCCCATTATAATATATTTAATTAGGAGAGTGGGTTTTCGTATGCAATGAATGCGGTACATCTTTCACTCAAAAAAGAAATTTATCACGCCATAGCAAGACACACGTTCTTTACAAGCCCTACAAGTGTGAGCTGTGTTCATTCGCCAGTAGACGTAAAGATGCACTTCGTAATCACAAAAACACCCATTGTAATATCAAGCCTTATAAATGCGTGAAATGCTCTCAGAGATATAAACAGAAGGCATCACTCAGAAGACATCTTAAAACCGTAAGTTTTTTATATAAATCTTTACAATTCTAGCAAATATATGACTGAAATCAATTTGCATTTACAATAAGACTCGAATTATCATGATTAAAAAACTTCAAGAATGTGAAAAATGATTTTTTAGTATTAAATTCGATTTCCTGCACATTGGCGCAGCATTAATTGGTGGTTAATTATTAGGTTATTCCTCCTGATACGATACCAATCAACCCTTTGCGCGCGTGTATTCTTAATGAATTCATTAATGGAAGATCACGAAACGTGAATTTGATTAATTGCCTGATTTAAGCGAAATGTTTTTTTAGATTCATAGAATGTCACAAGAAGAAATAAAGAATGTGATGCCAGCATTCCCTTCAATCCAAAGTGAACAGCCAGTTGCTGAGCAAGAAGCTGAGGATAACTCATCTCCCAAAAGGGCCAGGCGTTTTGGACTCCATACAGTCAGTTTTGTAACTTTACGCACTACAAAATATTAATGGGCATCGTCACCGCTTTTGAGTTTTTAATTTGATATTTTCCATGGATTTTTTCTCGTTCCACTAATTGCTACCATGGATGCGTTCAAACATGCAAATTTGTTTTAAGTAATGGCCTCTGCTGAGGAGAAGCTTATCATTTGTTTTTTTGGTTCATAGAAAAATATCGTCTTCGACATTGTCCCAAGGGAAACCAAATGCAGTTCTAATATTGATATTTTTTCTAGTCGTAGCAAATTGTTAAAATATTTGTACGTTTTTGCAATATACACGTATTTATTCAATTTCTTGACATTGTCATGCGGAGTCATGTTTTCCCGTATTTTTCTTGATACAGTGATACACTGGAAATCAAAGTTTTTGGAACTCTGTAAAACAGAGACTTTTAAATATCTTAGTTTCAATGATTATTTTTATAAATATTATAAAATTGTGTGTGTATGTGAATATTAATGTCATATATGTTGATGACAATCATTTACGAACAATTTAGCATTTCGAACCCAAGATAGAACGTATGAATTACACTGAAGTGAGCTCTTCCGTCGACTCTTGGATTTCCAATCTGTCGTGAAAAAGGATTTTAACTCAGGAGTTTTATAACCGAAAGTGTAGCCGAGAAAGGAAACTAAGTCACTAAGATTAAAGCCTAAAATCACGAGGGTGTTCAATGTACCGTCAAGGGGTTGAACTCAGACTTCTCAAAAATCTATCAAAAGGTCCGATTATTAAATTTTAAAAATACGAAAGACTACTGTCTCTGCTAATGTTTAAACACCAAGAAATTTCTTGTCAATGTCCCTCTAACTCTAAACAGTGAGTCAAAATATTTCTAGAATCCGACTGCTCGTTCAGTATTGTAGAATAATTTACAATATTTCCTTGTACTGACAGTTCAATACTAAGTACAGCAGTAAGGTTGATTTAAAACGGGGTTTTTTAAAACTTAGTCTAAAACTAATAATTTACTAAACACCACAAACAAGTCTAACACGATTGCGAACTATTTTGCTCTAAATTCCAGTATCAGAAGACAGGTCAGCTAAACTCTGCCCTTGATTTTATAAAGTAGATTACTACTAAGACGGGAAAAATTAACCACTAACAGGTTCCGGATCTGTTAAGGACAACGTTACCAAAAATGTTTATAGTCTCGAGCTTCTAAAACGGTATTAGAAGCACGACGAGATATAAATAATAAAACCCGGATTGTTTAACTACTATTTTAAGAGTTACACAGACAATACGTCTTTGTAGTAGTCTTACAATATATGATAATTTACTGAGTTGCTTTTTCTCAACAACAAAGTGCACGGAATTATTAAAATTTCTGTTCCCTGTCTGCACTGTTATACAAACGATATATGTTATGGTAGGTTCAATTTTAAAACCGATCGTTCACACTCAAGTAAAATTTATGATTTATACTAACTACCTCGGACAACCTCTATTCAGAGCCACCGGTTTGTACTTTGATATTTCTTAAAGTCTCTCACGAATTTACTACAACCAAAAAGTTTTATCTCAACACGAGTTGTTTAGCGGAGAGNCAACAACAATGTGTACGGAATTATTAAAATTTCTGTTCCTTTCCTGCACTGTTATACAAACAATATCTGTTATGGTAGGTTCAATTTTAAAACCGATCATTCTCACTCACTTAAAGTTTATGATTTATACTAATTCCCGCGGACAACCTCTATTCAGAGCCACTGGTTTGTACTTTGATATTTCTTAAAGTCTCTCACGAATTTACTAAAACCAAAAAGTTTTATCTCAAAACGAGTTGTTTAGCGGAGAGGTTTTATGCAATAAAAATGCTAAGTTACGTTGTTTCAAAGTTTCCCAAAAGGTCTTACTTGACTAACACAGTTTCAAGTCTTACTTCAAAGAACATGCTTCACTAGATATCTCTTGTTCTATAATGGAACTCTGACAAAAACTTAATGTTGAAAACGTTTTAAATTTCCACAGAGAGAAGATACCCTAATGTTTTCTGAAAATTCTAATTCTTTTAATGCTAATTCAATTAAGGGACTCTGTATTTGAAATCAGTCCCTCCGTAAAATTCCACACAAAATTACTTTGTACCTCCGAACATTAAACAACTTCAGTACTTAATTTCTTTAAAGCAATGACGAATCCCTTTTGATATACTTTTATTTAGAAATTTTACTCTCTAAAATTAATTTTAAATTCTCAAATATAAAACAAATGATACTTATTTATTTTACAACAGGAGAATGCTTATAAAAGTCACAATAATAAACCAATCCAATAACTAAAGTCACACGTTAAAGTTACTGCAATATGAAACCTCTAAAGTTAATGATTAAGAAATCAATTTCAGAATCTTTACCTGACGATTACCAGGAAAGTAGGGATAACTTCTAAATCAACCAAGAAATGTCTTTTTGCGAACTTTGCAATTGAAGTCTTTGCTCGATGTTTCTTCTCAGAGTATCGGGCGGGGGTGTGTGTNATGGTGTTGCATTTCCATCATTATGACTTCTAAGTACAAGTAGTTGTTCATTTAGACAGCTCCAACCACACTGCATCACTTAGATGACAGAACTTTAGCTTTTAGTCACCATCTGGCCTACCTGCTTCTTCGTCTTCCTTGGAAATTTCCAGTCCCTCAGCTCATGTGCAGTGCACTCAAATGTTGTGTTGAAGTTCGTGTATACAGTGCTATTAAATGTCATGCAATGGTGCTAACCAATACAATTTACTAAGATTCTTTATTTGTACATGCCAAGCGTCCTTACATATAATTACTACATGTCAAAAAGTAATAATAAATGTATGTTAAGTTACATCAGAAGTTGACATACCATTGAAATAGCTCATTTAATAATTAAATCAATACAATTAATACTTGAATACTGGTCGTAGGTCTCAAGTCACAAATTTGAATGTAAAACCAGGGTTAGCCAAGGTTTTGGCCGTCCAGCAGCTTCATTGATGGATGACATTAATTTAATAATGCCTATTCCTGTCCTAAATGCGTAGTGGCAGCACCCAGCAAGGATCCTATTAAGTTTGTATCCTCAGGGATAGTGATACAACTAGCTAAAATATGTTTAAAGCTTTCCATTTAAATTCAAAAACTGAAATACATAAAATAAGAGCATAAAATAAATCTGAGGCACCCAGTTAGATTATATCACTGTTTCTCACGGCTTACAATAATTTGTTCTAAAGTACAGAAAGTACTGTAAAATATTTTCAAGAACATTGCTAGGAAATATATATATATAGATAGATAGATAGATAGATATAGATAGATATAACATTGTGGATGTAGAAATAAGTTTAAGATATTTCTGCATTCATTATTCTTATTAACCTTGTAGTGTACAAACGCAGAAAAGATATGAAAAAAATTTTTTTTGTTCATCTATTGACCATACAAATGATATTCCATCATTGAAGAGAGCATGAAAATATTTCACTTTAGTTGTATATTTCCAACTCTAGTCAGTAGAAGTATTAAAAGTTGCAGGTTGACTATGTTCTTAAAATTGTTTGAAAATATTCAAATGAATGAATGAGAACTCATCAAGACATTTTTGTTCAATTTCAATGAATAGTAATAATAGTAAAAAATAAGACTATAAAATCTGTTCTGTTCATGCTATGGAAATTATTTGCGTGTTATTGTCTAATCTTTATTGTAAAATTTGAATCCTAGCCATGATTTACCCAAAATGAATTATTCTTTCAACATAAATGCTTTCAACTTTCTTTTAAACTTAATTGCACTTTTAATCATTTTAATTTCATTTGGTAATTGATTCCAATTGTGAATTGCAACATTAATAAAAGACTGTTGCTTGATTATTTTACTAAATTTAATGATATTATAATGATTAGTTCTTATATTGAAAAAAGTTCCTCTTATGAAAAAAGATTGGAAATTATATTGAATTATAAGGAGGTAATCGATTTGTTATTTTAAAAAATATTAAAAACAAAAAGTTGATTTGGAAATAGCATGGATAACAAAATGTAATTTCTATTTTGGAGGAGTTTTTCTGACAAACATTCAAAGCCCATTTTATTTCTATTGTGAGTTTTCTTACTAATGATTCATTTAAATTTTAAAAAAAATGTATTTGCATGATTAAGATGACTCGTGACTAAAGCATGAAATAATTTAATTATATTGGCAGAGGGTAAATG
>CABFPE010000175.1:146028-203606 GCA_900660155.1 Hofstenia miamia | reverse complement strand
GGTGGACCAGACTGTTCCGTTGCAGGTGATGACACAGGAGAGGGAGCAGCAGCAAGAGCAGAACATGGGGCAGGATGATTAGGATGATTCGTAATTTTATGGGAAACAGAACAAACTGTAGGACAAAATTTGAGAATGCGTCGACAAAACATCGGAGGTGAGCTTAGCAAGGGAGTCTGAAAGAGATGACAAGACCACACTGGAAGAGCTGACGTTGGAAGACTGGTGTGAACGTGAAAGGGAGCTGATAGCTTGGCGAAGGAGAGAGATGATGGTATCCTTCTTTAAAGCACCAACCACTGTAGCAAATTGGGCGTCTGGCAGATTCTGCAAATCATCAAGCAAAAGATTAGCTGCAGGCATGACTGAAATCTAATTAAACTGTATAATAAACAGGCAAATTTAGGGTTTATTGTAATATATTATTTGCTATGTTGTAATTTCTGCTGGAAATCTACATGACGTTTAGTCTTTCATGAAATACATATTCAGAACTCGATATTTAGAATAGATAGAAAATTCCTATTAACTAATAGGTATAATGTAACTCAAGCAAATGGATTTAGCAATTAACATCTTCAAACAACAACAAGCAATCAGCTCCAATTAGAGCCTGCATATTGGGTCCATGCCAGGGCCTGTATGCCTTTGTTCATGCCTGATACGAGCCCACCCTAGGTTATGAAGAACAATATGTCAATATTTAAATTCCTTCAAAGAAAGCGGTCGGATAAAATGAATGTATTCATNTTGACATTTTTAACCAATTTTCGCGGTTAATGTCACCTCAGTTATCCCATCGTTTTTTTGAGTACCCCCTCGTTAACAGTATTCTTTTCTTTTATTTTAACGCGTGGAGCACTTAAAAAGCTTGTTAACCATCTTTTTACCACATAGTAACCTCTTAAGCTAATGCAAGTTTCTCGCAGTTTCGGTAAACATCTGACAGATGCGGTAAATTCACTCTTCCTCAAAGGCATTTCTTTTCAGAAAAATTTAAAATTTATTTAGTGTTTTACAGAATTAGTTTTTTTTTCATTCTTGAAAATTAATAATTTTTCCAACAGTTTGAAATTCCGGAACACTCGGATTCCACTTTTATCACAAATCATATTCATGCAGAAACTTCTTTTGCTCCACAGCCAAACGTTGCTGTTAATGATACGCCTGAGTGTACATCTAAAAGATGCGACGAGTGTCAATCGACATTCACTTGCGAGTATTGTAAAATAGTGTTTTTTGACAGTGTTATCTATAAAATCCACACTGATTTTCATAGCCGCGACGATCCGTTCAGATGCAACGTATGTGGATTTTTGGCAGTCGATAGATATGAGTTTTTTTCTCATATTGCTCGCGGTGCACACATTGCACCACAGCCAGTTTCTGTTTCTTCGACGTGATGTACTATTTGCAGTGAAATTATTTTCTAATGTCAATGTGTTTAATTTTGGATAAACGTGTAAATAATATTTTAGTCGTTGTGTTTAGTTTCATGTAATTTATTCAGTTGCCTTTGGTTTTTTATGGAAATTAAAGTAACAATCAGGTCAGATGTCAACAGTTCAATTGCGATATAAATGAATATGCTTACTAGTATTATATGATAACTGACAATTCTGTCAACACGGAAATCATTTTGCAATTAAGAAACCTGGTAGAATCAAATAATGCTTAAATGAAGTTCACTACAGTCATTATTTCTATATCAATGAATTATTTACTTTGCCCATTCGTTGTATTATAAATTTCAAAAATGGTATTTCTTGAATGCCTTTGGAATTGCAATTTAAAAAACCTTGCAGAATCAAATAATGTTTAAATGAAGAAGCGTTTACAAGAAAAGCAATCCTAACCATGCAATTGGTCACACTAAATATTTGGTTTTTGGGAAGGTTTAGACGTATAATTGCTGTTTCAAACTTTTATCAAAGTTTCTTTATTGGCAAGGCTTAGGCGTATAATTTCTGTTTAAAAATGGAAATTATTTATTTACTTTCATTTTTTCAACAAAAATAAAATATCAGTAATTACAAATACAAGATGCTTGTGACAACTTTAAATAGTTCTCGCACTTAGGGCTATGAATTTTTAATACAATGATTTAAACCGAAATGTTCACAACATAAAGTATAGAGAGTGACAATAAGATGTAAACATCGACCCATCGCAATATTTACTACCCAAACCCACCCGAAATGTTGACTTTGATTTGGCGTTATTTGCCTTATAAAATGACCATTAACATCAATCATTTCCTGATAGTGGAAGCAACAATTCATTGCAGTTACTTAGCATCTTGGATCTTTCTCAAATCAAAATTCAATTTAGCAAAACGTTTACACTACAGTGAGCTTTCCCGTCTACTCTTCAATTCATAATCAAATCAAAGAAGAAGCTCTTTTTGTTCCACAGCCAAACATTGCTGCTAATGGTACACCAGCTTGGTTTGATTGTTCAAATCTTCCCTGAAAAGAGAATGAAAGAGTGCCATCGCATGAGTATACACCTAAAAGATGCTAATTGCTACTATGGATGCGTCTTCTCCCACATTTTCCCAAGGGAATCCTAATGCAGTTTGAATTTTGATATTATTCTCTATTCATAACAAAATGTGTAAATATTTTAAAATTTTATAATAATTTTTATAATTTAGAATTTCAAATTCGTCAACTCTTCGATCCCCAATCATAACCAAGCAGAAGCACCTAAAAGATGCGACGTGTGTCAATCGACGTTCCTTGCTATTATTATGAAATGGTGTTTTTTGACAGTGTTATCTACAAAATCCACACAGATCTTCATAGCCAAGACGATCCGTTCAGATGCAACGTATGTGGATTTGTGGCAGTTGATCGATATGAGTTTTTTCTCAAATTGCTCACGGTGCACACATTGCACCACAGTCAGTTTTTGTTTTTTCGACATGACGTTCTGTGCTGTTATTAATTGACTAGTTTTTTACTATTTGCTGTGAATTATTTTTGTAATGTCAATGTTGTTGTTTTTATTTTCAGGTAATTAATTTATTTGACTTTCGCTTTTTTATGGAAATTTAAGTGACAATCAACATTTAAATTGCGATTTAATTTAATATACTTTATAATATTATATGATAACAATAACAAATCTACCAAAACGGAAATAATTTTGGCATTTAAAAATATAGCAAGAGTTTAGAAATTTCACTTGTGTATGGGTGTGTTATTTCCGCTTTGTATCACACTAATCACATCCATTGCGTATGAGTATGCGAGGGATCTGGTCATCTCTCAAAGGTTCCACCTAATCTCATTAGGTCGTGGTAGAAATGCACTTATAACGAAAAATGTCTACCGAAATCAGCCTTAAGAAACTATGTAACGAAATAATAAAAAAAATAAAATATGTAATAAGTAATGTTACTTAGATGTATTGAACTTTATTGCCTTTTGAAGGTGTGGTTTAAAATTTGGGATAGAGTTTAGTCCCTTGCACAGAAGGCTCAACTTTTCTGAATTGAGTAATTTTGAAAAATCTAAGACTTTCTCCAAGTGGCATGAATGGCTTAGCCATAAGAATCCATTGTTTGTAAGATGGCTGGGTAAAAAATAATTAGCTAGTTTAAATGAAGATTGTATTGCTTTAATATTGGATAATGTTTCTAAGATGTATTGCAAATTGATGGTGTGAGACAAACGTTCCTCCACATAATAAACAGTTGTGGTCTTCAAACGCTTAATTCTCTATTTGAACTTGGTTTTATTAGTGAGGTCATTGAATGATGATTCATAGCAGATAAAAGTTGACATTATACTTAGGAGACGCCGAAATTCTGGTAACAGAAAATTGCTATAATAGCATATATTTCAATGGAATTCTATCTAAATTTGGGAGTCTCTTGCAGTTTATTGTCTGCCAATTTAAAGCTCTTTGTTAGGATTTATGATTGGAATAGTTTATATAAAAAATCTTCTCGCCATCTAGGGTTCTGTCTTAGCAGAAAATTTGAGGCACATTACATAAACATATGTTGTTGAGATGTAAAAGGCTAGCTGTACATGTTGATAGTCGTAATAATGTCTTTGGATGGATTGGCTTCAAATGTGTTAATCTTAAGCGTTGAAAAACCAACATTGCCGTTACAATGAACTTGTTTCCTGTAGAGGGCCCTATCCTCTGAATCTTTCAATTTTCCATTCACCCTGTTGGTATCCTCTAATTGAGAAAGTATTTCTTTTAATTTTTCAGATTAATTTTTTTTCTGTCATTTAGACTAAAAATTTAATTATTTTCTTACAAATTAGGGCCCTGGTAGATTAACAAATTCTAGTTTCCTTCTATAGGAATTTAATAATTGTAACTTTTGTTAATTCAACAATTCAATATAGTCGCTGTTTTCAAAATTGAATAGAAAAATGTCCAAGAATTTGGCGGTTTGTTGACATCCATGTGAAATTTAAAATCTTTATAACTGATGCAATAATTTCTTTCTCTCTTTTGAAGAGTAAGGTAGATATTTTACGCTGCTGCAAGAACTCTTGTCTCTCAATGACAGCCAAAGGAACTGCACTAGAGAAAAAAATATATAATCTAATGAGAGAGCTCAATTAGATTAAATGCCGCAAAGTTTAGTTTTGGGATTTATTTTGATTTACAATGGCAATAATTTATATTCGATCTAGTAATTGGGTTTAAATTTACAGATATATTCATTTTTTAAGAAAATTATTGTTAGAAAGTTTTTGACAATTAATTGACTAATATAAATTTATCATACTTTTTTCAATATTAAAATATAATTATGAAATATATTTATAATTTATTTCAAATTATCTTGAGTATGTATTCTAGTAAACTATGCTAAAATAAAAGCAAAGGATTGCTAAGAAACAAAGCAAAAGTAATGTTTTTGTATTAATGACAAAGAAAAATAAGGTAATTGATTATATTATTTTTAGAAATAAATTATATTTTTTATATTAAGTTTATGTAAAAGTTTTCAAAATTAATGTTGAAATTCTTGCAAGAAGTAATTATATTTTATAAAATTTATATTTACATCAATAAAAATGAATAAAATATGCTTATACATAAAGCATTGACATATTAATGAAATTTTCTTACAGTATTTCATTGAAATTTTTTTATATTCATTTTTCATTGCATTCCATGACATCAGAAATACATACTATGGAAAATAGTATTTGGAGTTCTAGCTGACAGTGGTAAACCATTATGGAATTTATTGTTATGCTTGAGACTGCCAGTGTTCTTGTATTTATCTAAATTTGTCTGTCAGGGAACAACAGAATTAAGGGAGTGAAAAGCAATCAAATTTGTATGACCAATATTTTTCAAACAGAAACCGGGCAAATGCTTCACAGTTTATCACAATCAGCAAGCACGCCGTCGGAAAAGTTATCAAAACTTAGGTAAAAATTGACACTTGATACAGCTTAGGTAATTTTACTTTATTTCACCAAATTACATAAATGACACTAATTTCTGAATTTAGGCCCATAAGATTGGGTTTCCTGGATTAAATCAAGGTCCTAATGATTTTATTTACTTTAAGCCCATCACACACTGCCATTAGTGTAACCCTAAAGGGAGTGCAAAACTGTTAGTCTTTTTACAGTAGTAAAAAAAGTTTTGTGATTAAAGTCAAAAGGCTAACTGGGTGGCACCTCCTAAAAGTGACTTTTGCTGATTGTGATTAGTCAAATTATGAAACAGAAAATGTTCTATTTGAAAATGATGTAGTCTTTTGCCTAATCGCATAACTTTTAGTTTGACTTTCACTAATAAATACAAAATTTAACTCAGATAGTGGTTATTTAAAGAGGGTTATACAGTATCGAATTTGTATGGCCAATGTTTCTCAAACTAGATATTTGCCTGTGTAACACTCTGAATCTGTCCAACACGCCATTGGACAAACCATCAAATCTCTTATCCGACAAATTGAAATACAAATATTTTAGATGTTCCTGTTAAACATTTGTAAAAAAGCTATTTATTTTACAATAATGCCATTTTACAAAAAATCAATCAGAAAAGCTATCAAAACTTAGGTGTAAAATTGACACTTGATTATTGTCATATGGGGTAACCTCATAACCTAAAGGTATTTAGTCCAACAAATATTAAGAATACTGTATTATGTCAAATCATTTTATATCTTTGATTGCATACATGCAACTCTTCTTTCAAATCTCTAATGTTGCTTTTAAATAGTTGAGGAACTTGGTGATGAAGCTCTTTCAATCATGATTCAAGATTCAAGTAATGAAGATATTTTGATGATGGTAGTTCACCTGGATTAGGAAATTTTGAACTTTAATATTGAAATATGTTTCAATGTTTACAGTGATGTTCATTCAATTTCTAACCTGTGACTTGACTTTGCCTGTCTAACAGTTATCCGTACCCCAAACCAATCAAAGAACGATTGCTAGTATAATACACGCAAACATGTTTTAGCATAAAAGCATCAATTAAAACAAGACAAAATCAATAAAAAATACAAGTATAATAAGAATCTATTAGTTTTTAAGAATTTGAAAGATTAAAGAGTTTGATTTCTTTAAAGTGATCCTTAACCCGGATTGGGACACTGGGACTTATAAGTGACATACTTAAGAAGGCCATTCCCAACAAGACAAAATGTCAAAAAACTTTTTGATTTATGAATTTCATTACTAAAATATAGTAGAAATTTATTTCTTGCCAATCAAACGAGTGATTCTGTGCCCACCACAAAAAAATTGCCATGCAAAATTTAGAATATAAATAATTTTCAATTTTTAAATTACAAGTGAATGGACCTATTCTTTTTCGCCACAGATCTACTGTGTAAATGTTCATCATCTTTATAAAATATATTTAGTAAATTATGTTAGTTTGTCTATTAAATGACGGATTTTTTTATAAAAAAAACTAGTTCGATCTAAAATAAAACCCAATTTTTAGGTTTGTCACTTATAAGTCCCTTTGGTCCATTGGAGAGTTTGTCACTTATTTGTGACAAACAATTTTTTTAATTATAATTCGCATGCGCAACAGGTGAATCTTGCGTGTACTGCAAGATACCAATCAGGAACGTAATTAACGCGATTATAATCAATTCACGCGCTTAGCATGAAACCCAGGGGTTAATTATCATGAAAAGGCGCGACGCGCGGTAATACAACAAGTAAACACCATCAAGTATTTAACCAACTGCGCTCAAACAACTATATAAGGGACAGGAACCTCTTTACATTCTTTACAACAGAATACTCTAAGTGGCATTCCAGGTTGGAGATAAATGTCAAGTCTTTTGGCAACCTGGTAGAGATGAATATGGCCATTATTATAGCGGTACAATTCTGGATATTGGCAAGGATACTTATCGTGTTCATTATAATGAGTTCTCGAACGAGTACGATGAAGACGTAAAAAAGTCATGGGTAAAGAAGCTCCCAAAAACATCCAAACGAAAAGCATTAGAGATCATTGATTCTTTATATAATGAAGAAATAGCTACAACATCAGATAATGTAATTACTACTGATACAGCTCCAAAAGAAAATCCTCTTCAATCAGATATTCCTTCGCCTGATCAATGCAATACTGCTCCTCCGTTCAGACTAAGAGAAAGAAAGCAACACGTATTCTACATAGAAGACGATGATGATGAAGATAGTGATGACAACGAGAATAGTGATCAAGAACTGGAAGGATTTGAAGAATTAGACGAAAACAACGATGAGAATGATAGTGATTCTGATAACAATGATGTGGAAAACCTGACAGAAGTTCGTTGGCGGATTACCAGAGATACAACCAATTGCAACGTGTTTCCTTATCAAGGCAGTCGTCCAAATGCTACAGAATTGAAGACACCTAGTGAATACTTTCAGAGTTACTTTAGTGATACATTTTTGCAGTCAGTCTGTGAAAATTCAATGGAATATGCATTTACTAAAAACGCTAATTCATCCTTAAGGATCACCACTTCAGACCTACGACAGTACATGGGAATTATTATTTATATGGGATTGATACGGACTGGTGCAGTGCGCCGTTATTGGAAAACTGGATTACGTGTAAATCAAGTAGCTGATGTTATGCCACTAAAACGTTTTGAGTCTATAACCAGATCGTTGCATTTTTCTGAAATAGTCAGGGAGAGAGAGATTACAGGTAACCGAACATTTAAGTTCCAGAAAATTATTGATAATTTCAATGCAGCATGCAAAAAGATGGCTCTGGATGAATCATTGAGTATTGATGAGCAGATTTTGCCATATAAAGGAGTAAAAAGCAGTTTGCGGCAATACAACCCAAAGAAACCGAAGAAATGGGGCTATAAACTCTTTGTAATGAGTGGTTCTTCAGGCCTCATACATCATGTCGAGTTTTATGGTGAACCCACTCGGGAAATGACTTTAGAGGAACAACACATTGGAAAATCAGGCATGGTTGTAGTTCGCATGTCAGATCATATTCGCCACAATGTCAATCATAAACTTTTTTATGACAATTGGTTTAATTCACCGTATCTACAAGTGTATTTGGCTAAGCGTGGTATTCAGTCAATTGGAACTCTTCGCATGAATAGAGCACATGGTCTAGAATTTCCACCACTACGTCAACTGAAACAGAACGGCCGCGGAAGTTACTTTTCAAAAGAATGTACAATCGATGGAATCAATCTATATGCAGTCCAATGGTTTGATAACCGAGCAGTCACGATGCTGAGCACTTTTTCATCTGTTGAACCTATTGGTGAAGTATCTCGCTATGATAAATCAAAACACACCACTACAAAACTGCCAGCCCCAAAGGTCATTCTAGATTATAATACTCATATGGGATTTGTTGATGAAGTAAATTCTTACTTGGCACTGTTCCGACCGTCAATTCGATCAGTGCGTCGATTCTATTTGAAAATATTCTATCACTTCATTAATTTATCTGTTGTGAACTCATGGCTTTTATATCGCAGAGATTGTAATGACATTGGAATGCAGAAATCGGAAATGTTGCCACTTTATGACTTCAAAGGTTCCATTGCTCAAAACCTCTCTGTAGCAGTAAAGCAGAAATGTGGCAGAAGGTCTTCTCTTGAAGAAGCTTTAGTTGCGAAAAAAATGCGTGGCGGTCCTAAAACAGTGATGCCCATAAAAGACATTCGTCTGGACAATATTGGACACTACCCCATTGCAGCAAGCCGTGGTCGTTGTAAATACCCTGCATGCAGTGCCAAACCCATTGTTAAATGTTGTAAATGTAATATTCATTTGTGTGTTTCATTTTTAGATTGTTTTAGAAAGTTTCATACGGCATAAATAGTTCTTGTTGCAAGATTTTATGTTCTTATGTAGTTTGTCACTTATAAGTGACAAACCTTCAAGTAGGACAAAGTCACTTATAAGTGACAAACAGTGTCTATGCCTCCAGATAAAATTTTTTTAGAATTTTAAAGACGTTATATATTAAAGTTATAATGAGGACACATTTAAAATAAAAAATGAAAAAAAATGCACTTTGCAGCTATTGTGTCCCAATCCGGGTTAATTCTGTTAGTGTATTTCCTCCCTAACAATTATGAATGACTCGCGACCCGATTTGTCTAGGTGTCGAACAACCCGACCCGTCGAATTTTTGACTTGACTGTTGGACGAGTTGACACGTAACCACCCTGAATGATATACAAAAATATTAATTGCAGTAATAAGTCAAATCCGGGACATCTTGGCAATGCTAACTAACTCAAATATCAACATGTACCTTGGTTTTGCAAAAGAGCCATCATGAAAAGTATTTACTATTCCCAATACAGTCACATTGAAACAAGCTAGCCTATATCTTAATCAAGTTATAACTTTGCTATGGAGACTTGGTTTACTTCATGCATCTTTTAAATTTTTTTTTGACAAAGAGAACTTGCAAAATTCATCAGTTACCATATCTCACAAAATTTCATTTGGCCATATTTGAGCAAAGTTAACTGTCTTTACTTCACTGGTCGCAAGTGTCAGAGATAGGCACATGAGTTTGTCTTTAACATGATAAATTTTGCTCTCATATTTTTTACATCACTCTTGCTATTATTGAACAAGCATTTTAAAATGTGATTATAAAAAAGGTGTATTAAATGAAAGAATAAGAAGAATCTGCATGTACACTGTGAACATAGGGAAAACATTCTTTTGCAGTAGCTTTGCTCACATTCAAAATTGGAGTATAAGAGACAACATCAAATGCAATTCGACCATTTAGCATTTCAAAGGATTTAATCTATTTCTATCATACAAATTATATTTCCCTATAATTGACGTTGTGTAGAAAAAGCTAATTCGCAATTCCAATTAGTATTTTAAAACGTTTCTAGCAACGTTTTCAATTGTACCAAGCTTTAATGCAAAAAGCAAACTGAACGTAATATTCTAAATGCCCGATTTCGGGCTTTGGGTCGGGTGGGGTCGGGTCGGGTTGGATCGGGTTCGGGTACAAAATTAGATTGATTATTAAAACATACTGATCTAAATCATCCTCTTGATTTGAAAAAGATCCAAAATGTTAAGTAATACCAATGAATTGCTATTTATCTTAGTAGAAAATGGTTGATGTTAATGATCATTTCATTGAAAAGAGATCCATAATGTCAAATCAAAGTAAGAAAATCGAGTCGGGTAGGGTTCAAGTAGTAAATTTTCCAATGAAGTCGGATTTGGGTTCATGTTTACCTTATATAGTCACTCTCTAATTCTCACCTGCAAATATATATATTTTCATGAATAAAGGAACTTATAAAATCTAATCATATGCTTTTATAGTTGGGATTGCCTAAATTAAGAATATATTTCAAAGTCTTTTAAATGTACTAAAAATGCTTCAAGCATAATCTCTGTGCCAGCTTATGTAATGAAAACTTTATTTTTGGAAAAAATTCTTTTCTTAAATTCTAATTTTCTTGCATTGATGACCTACTGAAGATATTATATTCTTGTTGGGTATTTGAAAACATATTATACATATTTTATTATTATTAATTTTTTTGTTGAAAAACCCAATTGGCTACTTTGAAGCATATGTTTCCATCAACTAATTTTTTTAAAGCTTTACAGTAAGTTGCGCGAAATATTTATTAAAAATATGAAAAATTTGTAAAATGAAATTAGATTGAGAGAAACCACTAACAACTTGATCATTTCTCAAGAAGAATAATGTTAAATTCCTTGCATTAAGATGAAATTTTTTGTTCCAGAACGCCTATATAAGAAAATCTTTTTCCAACTTTTAGCACTCCTCTGATTTTTAAGGAGGTTGTTTTCAATCCACAACCGACTCGTCATTACCCTTTCTTAAAAAAGACTGAAGAATCATATGTCCAATGGTAAGAGACTTTGATACTAAAATGTGATGACACATGTCAGTAGTAACTCTCAGAATGTCTGTTTAGTGCTTTGTATTTGGAATGATAATCTAGCAAGTAGGGCCTGGCGGTATGAAAATTTTGGGAGTCGGTTTGGTATCACTCAAAATACCGCGTTATCTGTTCGATATCGGTATGACTATGAAAAATCAAATCAATTTTTCATTTGGCATATATATATATATATATATATATATAAAACATTAAGATCAAAATAATAGTGGCAAGCACTTGCTATCTAGAACATCTTAAAAGAATAATAAATGAATTAGTAAGAAGTACGGTAAATCCTCGTACATAAGCCGCACCTGTGAATCTAAAATGTTGTCTAAGAGTTCATGGTGCGACAAATTCAAGCAGTCTAAAAATCATATATGTAAATTTCTCACTATGTTCATGGTTAAGTACCTCTTAGAGTGGGAAAATGTTGAAAATAATTTATTCAACAATAAATAAATGTCTAGCACAGTTGACAAAATAAAAAATCATTTTTTGCATTTGTAGCAATAACACCATAGTTACATCAATTATATGACATTTTCAGAGTTCCTATGCAAAAGGAAATTGTTTTGTAAATTTTGACTTTATTGTTTTATGATTTACATAGTAATTACAAATTTGCATGAATTTTATTAAAAATTTGTCTTTTACAAATAATATAAAAATTTCTCCTGGTCCATAGAACAATGTTTAACCCTATTGCTCCTAGTGTTGCTTTTAAGTAACAAAGCGATTTGTCCACTTAAGAATTATTGTGACTGAAGTACATGCAAATATAATTTTTATTAAATTCAAATTCTTTCCATATCTAGGTCGCAAAGTCAGTCAAAAAATTTAGAACAAAAAGCAAGAGAAGACAATTTTCTATCTTATGGTGTTTTAAAATTTGAAAAATCTTCCTTAATTCGTCAGTTATAAGCGTTTAAAAATTTTTGTTGAAATCATTACAGATTTTGCAAATCTCTAGTGGAAATTGGATTAAGCAAATGTTTTTAGTTGCAACTTGTTGAATTTTGCCATAACTGCTTTCTTTTGAGATTAATTTCTCCAAGTTATTTCCGATGACCTACTTGGCAGAAAATGATATCATAGGAACAATCTTAGGGCCTGGAAAGATTGTCTACTTTATACCTACAGTCTAAATACGACCCTAAAGATAGTTCCATAGTCTTCATTATTTGACTATTCAAATATGTAGAAAATCTAATATTATTCAGGATATTAATTATATAGCTATTAAAGAGATTGGCCTTAATTGGGGGTTGCATTCCTTCGATCACTAATATTGAGAACTTTTGTTGCAGGATTAGGGTCTAAATTTTTTGAAATTGAAGGAAGACTATTCAAAAATCAGAACAGGAATTATTTAAATTCTTTGATTTGATCAGTACAAAAGATTTTGATTTCTTAATAAATGAACATAGAAGGTTTTTAGAATTATATAGCTATGCAACAATATATATTTACATGATAATAATTAAATTTATAATGGATAGCAGGGCTTTCTTTTGTGTCAATCATTCATCAAGAAAAAACCAAATATACGCTATTATTAAACACAAAGCCTTAGAGGGTTAAATCAATTACAATGCTAGATCAGATATATTCAAGCCACCATGTAAAGAGATATAAATTTACAAATTATTAGGGGATGCGGGTGTGCATCTGAGCATTATATCTAGTAACACATCAATAATTCGCTAAAACAACAAAAACCTATTAGTATGCCAACCATTCATTGCATAAAGAAAGTTCACAGTAAATTTTAGTCATGGAATTATATATTTAATGAACAAATCAGCAAAATTCTCAAGTAAAACAAAAGCATTGTTCAATTTTTATGGGGATTGTGCAGTCATTTATTTGGCAAGGTGAATCTTGTTATAATTTCAATAACAAATATCATACTAACGTTGTTTAATTATGGAAATATGCTAGGAATTTATGGAAAGATATATCCAAACACAACAACAAATGCTAGCTTTGAATGCAACATATGCGCTGGAAATCATGTTTTAATGGTACAAACTGATATTGTAGAACCTCTATTTGTTGGAAGCACATGATTACCCTTATTGGATAAATGTCCCTTGATGCTGACATATGCTACAAACCCAAGCAACCCCAACAATTATTCATCATAAAAAAACGAAATCCAATGTATAAACTGGTGTCACAATCATATATTGATAAAATAAACATAAAGTTTTGCACTGAGCAAGGTCAAGTGATTGAGTTTACTTGGACTGGGAGGATTTATATCACGCTGGATATTCATACAGAATGAAGAAATAATGGAAAATCAAAATTATTTCATTGGATGTTTACAGTGTTTGTGTAAACTCCAAAGTTAAAAGTATACATTTGTGTTTTTAATTTAATAAATCTATTGATATTATTTTTCCGAGTTGAAAATGTAGTGCATTATTCAGTTTTTACAGGGATTGAGTCAAAGACGGTTGAATTTCTCCACCACAGGTAAGTTATTTTTACATTTAAATAGTGAATATTATATGATTAAGCAAATTTTTAGTTGGAAATTGATTAGCCTACAAGTTTAATATTACTAATAAAAATTTCCTGGAGACTTGATTTGCAAAGAAAACACTACATACATATATTATCAATACAATGTGTAAAGAAACTAAATTACAAATGAAAAAACATTAGTAAAAACTGCAAAAAAAGATTTCTTCTTTCATAGCATTAAAAACGCCAACTCTTTCACAATGGGTAACACCTAATTTGATGTTGGGAGAGAACACATATTGACATTATCAGTGAATATACAGCATAAATACATTATCTTTCACGGATCAAGACACCTGATACATTTTAGCAATAATTTGATTTTGGTCAAACACTATAATTCAAAACTCTTAGTAAAGAAATAAATTGCAAAAATTAATTAACAAAATAATTAACTTGAAAAATAAATTTATAAAAATTTTACAATAAATAATTAGTAAAATAAAATTAATTTTTTAAAGAGAGGTGATGTTCTTTGTTCTTTGTTCTATTTTACATGTCATGCATGGTTTTTTTTAACAATGTAGGCACAATTTAAAGCATTTTTGCTTCAATTAAAGATGGTGACAGGTCAAAGATTGAAGGCAATGCATTTTGGACTGGTGAATGCTTCTACATGCAAATAATATGGTTTTGTTTAATAGCCTATGCATATTATAATATTTCACGTTTAATCAAGTAGGTTTTTTAAATTTTACCCTTGAAACTAAATTATACCTGCTGATTTTTGTTGCATTGAATATTTTGTTTAATCATATGCAATTTAAATTTGCTATTTTTATAACTAGCAACTTACCAAAACTATAAATTATACACATTGATTTCACTGTCATGTCATTTGGATGATATTTACCGAACATGTATTAAAATTGTTTTCATCATCTATGTATATTATAATATTTCAGGTTGTAACTTTTAATCAACATACGAAATCTTGAAACCGACATAGGGAATCTTGAGATCGACATAGCAAATCGTTATGACAATATGAACAAAAAATTTAGCATGAATGAGGTATATGTATCAATTATATCAAAAGAGACATCAAAATTTAGTTTTAGCAGTTGTTTATTGAGTTGTAATCTAGACTGAATGATAAAATATTATACTTGATTTCATAACAAAATTTCAGATAAATATTTTAGTGTACATATGAAAAATTTTTCAATGACCCATCTAATGTTATTAATCTTCATACCTCATTCATGTTAAATTTCTGTTCATATTGTCATAACGATTTGCTATGTCGATCTCAAGGTTCCCTATGTTGGTTTCAAGATTTCGTATGTTGATAAAAAGTACCAACCAATATTTCACGCTTAATTAAGAATGTTTTTTAAATTTTTGCTTAAAACTAAATTATATGTATTGATTTTTGCTATGTTGAATATTTTGTTTAATCACATACGCTCCAAATTTACTATTTTTATGACTAGTAGCTTACTGGAACTATAAATTATACACATTAATTTTCACTTTGTTGTGTCATTTGAATAATATTTACTGAAGAACATGTATTAAATTTTTCTGAGTCAGCAGATTATGTTATGGTTAAGTAATTTTATAGAAATTGTTTTTGCTATGTAAAAATAATACTTTGTAATTTTCTTGAAATTCTATCTTTTAAATGCCATGCGTCTGTATTTTTGCATGTGAATAATACACTATTTACAAGTATTTATACGTTTAGAATGGCGAATGCATCACGGAGTTTACAAATTTAATGATAGGACATCATATCTATCGATGGAAGAAATCGACATCAACTATGAATAACGAATGTGCCATCATATTCACGCATTAAAGTTACAAATGCAGAAAACCTATGTAATGTATTCACCCATGCAGGAGTCATAAACCAAAAAATAAGCTGAAAAAGGTGTGTAAAGCTGACAAAGCCTGTTGAAAAGCGGAAAACCCCATGTAATGTAGTTGACAAAAGATGTAAAACAGTCTACAAATGTGTACAATCCCGAAAATCCAATTAAACCAAAAAGAAATGCAAAGAGAACACTGCTGTGCAAAACTAATATAATTATTGTGTATTAATGAAAAGCAGCATGTATATCTTACTAACAGCATCGCATGTATAATTTTTGGGAAAGGGAAATTGCCTTTATCATGTAAGTCTATATATCATATGCCTGCAATGTTTAAGTATGGCGAATATTTTTTCCGTTTTGTATTAGCGAAAAAATGAATTAAACGTAAGAATTTTTACAAGGAAATAGCAGCGTATTTGAAAAATAAATTGTAACCCTTTTGCATGTAATGAATAATCCCAAAAAAAACAAACTAAATTTTGTATAATAGTATCCCATGTATAATTGTTTCAGAAAACGAAATTGTCTTTATCACATAATTCTATATTTCATATGCCTGTAATGTTTAATTATGGGGAATATTTTCCTGTTTTGTATGTTGGATAATAGCAAAAATGAATTAATTGCATGGAATTTTTAACAGATAGGAAACTGGTGAAAACGAATTAATTACAATGATTGTAGATATTAAACATTAGAAATATTTGGAATTTCTTACAGTGAAATAGCAGTGTATTTGAAAAACGAAATGTAGCCCTTTGCATGTAATGCATAGAAATATCGAATTAAAAAATTATTGTGCTCAACTTAATTTTGTCAAAAACATTTCTTGTCTTCAATTAAATCACTTTGCCTAAATCCTAGAAATCAAAAATAAAAACTTCGTCAAAAAATTAATTTGCCCAATTTGATTTTGTCAAAAATATTTTGTCACTAGATGGCGTCCAAAAGAATCACTTTATTTACACATGGCAAATAGTCATGGGTGTTAAGAGAACTTCAGGATGTTCCATAGGGACGTGCTCATGCCTGTCTTTTACTACTGACGTGGCTGAATCAGTAGTAAAGAATTGTCAGCTTTCAGATATTATAAAGTTACTTAACCTTTCATTTATACTTAAGAATTATTAAGTGTAACATGTTTAAATGATAAAACATCAGAAAATTTGGCTGTTTATTAATTTTGCAATTTAAGTTTTACATGCCTGCACAAAATACCCAGATTGCCCACGACTGATTTTCGACCTAGAATTGCTTGACACAACAATCTTTTCACTACCGCCTATTTCTTAAACTGAGTCTTTCGCATGGGAAGTGGCAAAAATTATTCATAAGCAATGTTAAACCAATTTAGGTTATAAAACAAAAAACGATTCTTAAATTGTGCAACTGACCCATCTGAAAACATAACTATAGAAGCAATATTTTTGCACTCTAATTTTATCAATGAAATCAGCGTTCAAAGTACACATGAACTGAGTACTTACCATGTCCCAGCTAGTCACTAACATAGCAAACACTACGTAATCTGATTTTACGCCCAGTTAGCTGCTTGTTTCATTTTGCTGAAAGTTTTATAATTTTCACTAAAATCAACTTGAACAACTGTTTTATTTGTTCCCAACTGATCCTTTTGTGTTTCATAATACGACACTTGAACATCGTTTATGTAGGAGTCCCTCAGAAAAAAAAATCCACTATTTGGCCAAACAATCAATGAGGTCTTTAATTGAGCCTATTTACCTAACTTTTTGAACTTTTTTCTCAAAACAAATTAAAAGTCAATAAATTTTGTTGATTTACATGCCTCTTTGAACATTTAGACTTATTTAGTAAACTTTCAAAAATTAAATAAATTTATTTGAACTGCATTCCATATTATGGGAAAGGCATAAATTGTCAGGAATGGGACAGAAAAATATGTTCCATTGACAAGCCTGAAATTTTAAATGCAAGTTTGCAACTTTTACATGCCTTCCGCAAAAACAATAAAGCTGAGAATTAGCAAAATGTAGGCAGCTTGAGCTGACAAAACTTTTGTCAGAATTTTCACTCATTTAGATGTAAGGGGGTATTCAAGGGGGCGCCCCCTACTCTCCAAGTAGGACTCTATTAAGTGCTGTGCAATTTTCACTCAACAAGACTATTTTAACTAAATTTCCGTAAGTGTCTTCTTTTCGCCATGTAACAGTAAAATATGCTACATTTAATTTTCCTTAAAGAAATATCAAAATGGGAACCAACATTTACATTGTTGTTATAGTCCAAAAGCTGGCTGTGCTTGACATCATGGTTTCAGCAAGCATCAGTATTGCATACAGCTATGGTTACCACTGTTAGTGGTAAGTCCGGTTACGGGTGAAGATTAATAAAAAGGTAAAACACGCGCATATTACGAAAATACAATGCCAAAAAATTTTTATGGGAACTTTATTGACAATTTTTCTTTAAGTTTTTAAAGACGCTCTGAAGCGTTTGATTATTATTATATTATATTTCTGCACATCTTAATGCATTTTGAAACTATAAGAACCACTTATGTTGAAAGTAAAATAACTTAACATTCAAATATGATTTTTGAAACTTGAAAAAAATTGAATATAATTTCTATATGTGAATGTATGCTTTGCTTAAAGCATTATAACGCTACTAATACATGTGTAGTCTAAATAGGGTTATTGAAATATAAATTCTATCCTACTATGTTAGATATCAAAATGGAGAATTGGAGAATTTCCATCAATGCCTCCCTTTACTCTAGACACCTTGGATAAACCTTTTGTTTTTACAAATAACTTTTAATTCTAGGTCAGGCCCAATTCTTGATATAAATTTTAATGATTTGGAGATTCTATTTAATGGTTACACAATTAAAACTCAAAATCATTAAACGGGTACTAAATATTCTGTTCACTTATTTGTTATAGCCAAACAAAATTATTTGGTACACACACATATAAATATATATACATACATATATATATATGTATCAAGAGAAAACATAACTGCAGTGGTTTCATTAGTTATGCCATTACTTACATTACTAAATTGGGGGNATACATATATATATATATATATATATATATATATAAGAAGTCGTTGCATCAAGAGAAAACATAACTGCAGTGGTTTCATTAGTTATGCCATTACTTACATTACTAAATTGGGGGAGGGGATTTAGTTAGGGTCACATGAAATGTGAAATATATGATGGTTTGATAAATTAAAGCTAAAATGCAATTGCAAGCAATTGTATTGGAATTGTTGATTGACTAAGTGAATATGGACGCATTAATCAATACATTATGCAAATTATCTAATCAAATTCAGAGAGGAGTGTTTGTGGGTCTTTATGAATCTTAAAACACTGTCAGTGGGTAAAGAAAAATAATTGGGGCTAGCCCAGGCTTGGGCCAAACTTTTCTTAAATGTTCTGAGCCGGGTTTGGGACTAAGCCGCATTAGGTTCTATAAAATTGGCCCAATTCCAACTCTGATTTTAAATTATCATGTTTTCCTTTTTTTATTTATTTTTTCTTTTGGCAATACAACAATTGCAATTTCAAAGAACCCAATTAACACCAAGGCGACCCAACCAATTATTTATCGCAGACTCAATTTACAACCCAATTACCAATTATGGCTTAAACCCAATTAATTGAGATCGCTGGTTTCAACTTGAATATGAAATGAAAAAATATGGAATTTAAAATGTGTTCTTTAAAGATCAAATTGCAGTGTTTTCATTAATAGTTATTGCATTGGTAGTTTAAACAGTACCAGTTTGCATGCAAACTCATTTGAAGAAATATGCGTGTTTACGATTTTTTATTGTACTTTATTTATGCAAATATTTTATTTATCGATTCAAAGTTGTACAGGACAAGGTTGCGCAAATGTGAGAAACTTTGTACAGAACAACGGTTCAGTTTTCACAGAAGAGCTAATAATCNTTAAATGAGAAGTATTTGACTAAAATTAGAGATTTTTTGATTAATGATTGAGTGTTACAATAATACAATTGATGAGACCAGAAAACATTCACAGTTTCTATAAAACAATTATATTAGTGTTAACCCTAAACAGCCTGAGGATTTTTGAAATTTCTTATTATCCTATAAAAAACTTTCAAAGCTGGCTTGGTTCTATAAAATCGTCCCAATTCCAACTCTGATTTTGAATTATCGTGTTTTCATTTTTTTTATTTATTTTTTCTTTTAGCAAAACAACAATTGCGGTTTCAAAGACCGCAATTAACACCCAATTACACTCAAGTAACCCAACCCAATTACCCAAACAATTATTTATAGACCAAGCCAATTATTTATCGCAGACTCAATTGACTACCCAAATACCAATTATGGCTTAAACCCAATTAATTGAGATCGCTGGTTTCAACTTGAATATGAAATGAAAAAATATGGAATTTAAAATGTGTTCTTTAAAGATCAAATTGCAGTGTTTTCATTAATAGTTATTGCATTGGTAGTTTAAACAGTACCAGTTTGCATGCAAACTCATTTGAAGAAATATGCGTGTTTACGATTTTTTATTGTACTTTATTTATGCAAATATTTTATTTATCGATTCAAAGTTGTACAGGACAAGGTTGCGCAAATGTGAGAAACTTTGTACAGAACAACGGTTCAGTTTTCACAGAAGAGCTAATAATCCGAAATGCAACGGCACAACCTGTACAGATTCCTTCCACGTACTCGATAGAGGACGTTGTGGCGAATCTCAAAGTTGGTGGTGTCAGCAGGAACCCGATTTTACTGTTGGTCAATGTGGAACAAGGTGCGATATTAGTCATTAAAATTTATTTATGTTTTATATATAATCTACCAATGCCTACAATGTGAATTTAGCTGCACTCTTTCTTTCTTAAAAATTTTTTTTCATAAGAATACAAAACACAAATGTCTAAAATTTAAGAATTTTCTTAGAATCAACCTGAAGTTTACAATATTAATTTTACGATAATGATACAGAGGATTATATTTGGGGATGACATATAGACATGGTTAAATGTGCGTCATTTGATCTGATAATATTTAAAGTTCTTGGATATATTGCTACAAAAAGTTATTTTGCATAAATCCTGCATCTTCAGTCTTGTGTGTATCAAAATTTGGACCTTTCAAATATTGATACCTCCGTCTCCTTTTATAAATACTATTTTACCTGAAAAATTCAGAATCATGTAAGAATATTTTAGGCTTGTATTGACTTTCATTTAGAATCATTAAGGCTTTGCTTGATGTACGTATTTCTTATAAAAAGAGAGTTTGTACTTTTATAGACTTGTTAAACCTCAGCATAAGGTCGAACATTCAAATATTTAGGATTATTATAGGTGCTTAACAAGAACATATTTCATCTGTGCAGATTTACTAACTTTTTGCGCAACTTAGAAGTAATAGATTATAAATAAAGAATGTATACATTTTCATAGACTGCTAAAGAAAACAGGAAAACGCGTTGTAGGTGGCTTTCCTGCAAATGCGCACAACTGGCCATGGATGGTAGCAATTGTCAACTCTGTTGGAAAGGTTGATTGTGGAGGAGTTGTATTAACCAGGTATTTTTTTTGTATAATGAATAATTTTATATAATCTAATAAATCCAACCTCTTGTTTAGTTAGAAATATTGATGCAACCATTAAATACATGTTCGTTACAAAGGGAATTATAGTAATATAAGTTAAATATGTTGAAGTTAATTATTCAAACCCTTGCCCACAGTTTTGTATAATTTTATTTACGAGTTAGTCAACACAAATTTTGGACAAAAACTTTGAGGACATACAAAAAAGAAATTCTTTGAAAGTACTGTTGAATCCAAATTATTCAGCAGAAACACATGTAAATACCTTTGCGTTTATTGAATTTTTGGAACGCATAGTTTTTAGTAGATTTGCAAATCCAGCATGTCTACCAGCAATATATATTGGGTTAACAGTTATAATCAGAACTATTGATATTTCTTTATATAATTTTAGGATTTTCAATAAAATCCTATGACAACACTTCGTCCCTCTACGCGGAAATCCTGGCAACGTCCTTGATGACTATAGCATTCTAGGCCCACTGTATTAAAATGTCAGACCTGGCCTTGTTCATTCTATTTTTTTCGCGTTGTTCTAGAAGAGGCGGACCAGGCCAAACCTTGCTTGGTATCATATTTGACATGCATCTTTATTTAAAAGTAATAAAATAACAAATAAAACAAAGCAGCAGAAATTAACACAAACAATAAACATTTACGTACATTCAATAATAATACATTAAAGAATTGCCATAAGCCTTGAAAATATGAATTTCTAAAATTCCAAAGTAAATTTGGATAAATTTGCCTATGTAGTTGTTCTTGAAAAAGCTTTTTTTTAATTTATTCAACTTCAATGATTTTAAACTAACACACAATATAGTCATTTCATGACTCATTGTGCGCCATCAATGAGTTAATGAGTGTTATCCCACAATGAAGCTACTGTGACGCAGATAGTCGCATTTAGACTTTACAAATTACATAATTGAACATGATTAACCTTGATTCTTGACTAATAACGCAATGGACCTCAACAATCACAAAAATTCCAAACTACTGTAAATAAAATCATGCGATTTTAAAATATGCAATATAAGATTTTAGACATTAGAATTGTAGCATTTTACTGATGCATGCATTTGGAAGGTTTACTATTACTTCTTTGCCAGGGGCGATCATATAGGAGCTAATCTGGGAAAATTTAGGCGTATATCTTAGGAATCTCGCTCAAGTGATAGTATTTTTATGCTTTTCTTTATAGGGTCCTATCAAATTTGGAACCAGTCAAGATTTTGCCCACCCGACTGAACCAACCAAGCTTTATCTCAAGCGGCTCAAACCGGCCATTCAACCTCTCTATTTTCCAAAATTTTGACCGGTTTCTACCTGTCTCCAGAAATTGATATTTGAGAATCAATAGGGATATTTTCTCAAAGTTAATGAAAGTAAACGCAGAAGGTTAAACTTTAAGAAAGTTATATTCTCGAGTTTACAAAGTATGCAAATTCTCCGTACAGACTAAGATCCTAGATGGGTTTGTAAAATCTTGCTTCTTTTAAACAATTTTTATAACAGTGCTATTCTCAATATACATTCTTCTGCAGTAAAGTAGTGTTTCTAAGGCTGCTTTAACAAATACTTTGCGGGCTGAGCGGTGGAAACTGGAATGACTTAAGGGCTGTACATTATCTATATCAGAACAAATTGAATGTCGAACAATGTGATATTCATTGTGCAGGCCTGCACATTTTGGTAAAATCTAAATATTGCCTGAATTAAGAAAGCCCTACACGTGGGTAGGACGAATATATTCGCAATGCGGAGAGTATGGAGAAAAATTTAAAATTTTGGCCGGAATTTGGCTATAGCGGCCGAAAATCGGTCATTTAGGCATTTTTTTTATACATTTAGTAAAATTAGAAAAAGTAAATTCTAATATATTATCAATCAGAGGCATAAACCTAAATTCTATGCGTTGGAACTACATGCCCTACCAATTTTATTATTAAAAATAATATGAAAACATTAAAGGAATTTTGTTGCTACTAAACTTTAACAAAAACTAAAACACAAAATCAATTGATATAGAAGTTAACCTAATTATCACACTGTATTATGAAATGCAATTATATACTCACATTAATGTATTAGGATCAACTACTAGTTGTGAATGTCAATTGACCTGGTAAAGTTGCATGAAAAAACTACCACGATATTTACGAGTTTGATATCAATAACCATAATTTCATGTAAATAATATATTAAAAATTGAGCTTATGTAAATAAATAAACTCATGTTTTTGAAGAAAATAACTTTTAACAAAATTAACTTTATATCAAATTCACAAGTTGTGATTTTAGTAGTTGTGTAAAATTCCGCTGAACAAAAATTGCAAATATTTCCAGCTTTGACCTAAGCAAATCTTATTGGCTGCAAGGAATACATTTGCAGTCAGCGCTACCTTCGTACGCTCGATCTGATTGGTTAAGCCAGCAGACCTGTTTAGATGAGTTTTGCCACTGCACATTCACTTAACATTAATAGTTTGGCGGTTGCTGTTGTCATCTGCTTTGAGTCAAAAGATTACCCAAGTTTACTCAACATTCCCTATCAACGAGGATAAGCAGATGTCTGTTTCGCAAAATGTAGCTATGGATCTCTCTAGACACTCTTCCCACTGCCCATCCCCAAAAGACAACCTATTTATAATGGATTCCTCAAGCAATCGCACAGTCAGCCCAACTTCAGACTTAGGTTCAAGTGCTTCCGAAAATCTTTCGGATGGATTGGAGGATTTAAAATCTCTTTTGACTAAAGCATCTATTGTTTTAACTTTCAAAGCAAATTCGATAAATCCAGTCCAACATTCTGCTAAAAAATTTAAACCAATTATTCCGCGTCCTCCTATAAGAGGTAGACCTAACCATGCGCTTCTCAATCATAAAAGCCAGTCGTACAAGTGCTTGCAGTGCTCTAAGGTCTACAAACTGAAGAGCTCACTCAAAAGACATCTCAAAACCGTACGTTTTTATATACATCTTTAGAGTTCTAGCAAATATATAACCGAAAGTAATTTGCATTTGCAGTAGGACTCGAATTGTCGTGATTTAAAAACGTCAAAAATGTGAAAAAATGAATTTTTAGTATTAAATTCGATTTCTGCCACAAGGAATTGTAGCATTTTTTCTATCTGATAACGCAATTTTAGGAGAACCTTGAATAAGATACATATGTTTAAGAGAATATTCCGTTTCTTATCAAAGCAATGATAGCATCGACTTGTGCTTTTTTGAAAAAATAATCGAATCGCAAATGTATGCTGCAATTTCATAAAATGCATGCCTTTAAACTAACGTAAATGTATTGGAACACACTTCTTTAATGTTTATGGCTACAAAAGATAAATCACACACCGATTATATTTTAATTTTATATATTTTGTAAACTTAAATATTTAAATAGTGTCTCTTATAATTATTGCCCATTAGCGTGGCTCGAATTGGTGGTTAATTATTAGGTTATTCCTTCTAATACGATACCAATCAACCCGCAGCGAGCGGGTATTCATTAATGCAAAATCACGAAACGCAAATTTGATTGAATTGAAATGTATTTTAGATCCATAGAACATCACAAGAAGAAATGAAACATGTGATGCTCTTCTTTTTAGTCGAAGATGAACAGCCAGTAGCTGAACTTAAACAAGAAGCTGAGGATAACTCATCTCCCAAACGGGCCAGGCATTTTGCGTTCCCTGCAGTAAGTTTTGTAACTTTACACACTTCATAATACTAATGGCTTTTAAATTTTGAATTGTATTTCTTCCATGCATTTTTCTCAAACCACTGATTGCTACCATGCTTCCATTCAAACATGCAAATTTGTTTTTAGTAATGGCCTTCACTGAGGAGAAGCTTATCATTTGTTTTTCTGATTCATGGAAAAATATCGTTTTCTTCCACATTGTTCCAAATAAAACCAAATGCGGTTTTAATTTTGATGTGATTTCCTAGTCATAACAAAATGTGTAAGTATTTTTAATTTTGTTCAATATGGACGTATCAATTCAAGTGGTGATATGGTAATGCGTATATAGTCATGTTTTCGCTTATTTGGCTTTGATACAGTGATACACTGGAAATTAAAATTCTTGGAATTCTGTGAAAGGGAGAATTTTAAATGTTTTATTGTCAATGATTATTTAAAAAATATAAAATATTGTGTATATGTATATTAATGTCATATATGTTGATGGCAATTTAAACATATACGTATAATTTAGAATTTCAAATCCGTCAACTCTTCGATCCCCAATCATAACCAAGCAGAAGCTCCTTTTCTTCCACAGCCTGCTCATGGCACACCAGCTTTCCTCGATTAGGCAAACCTTGCCCGAAACGAGAATGAAAGAGAGCCATCGCCTGAGTATACACCTAAAAGATGCGACGTGTGTCAATCCACGTTCACTTGCGAGTATTGTAAAATAGTGTTTTTTGACAGTGTTATCTACAAAATCCACACAGATCTTCATAGCCAAGACGATCCGTTCAGATGCAACGTATGTGGATTTGTGGCAGTCGATCGATATGAGTTTTTATCTCATATTGCTCGCGGGGCACACATTGCACCACAGCCAGTTTCTGTTTCTTCGACATGACGTTCTGTGCTGTTATTAATTGACTAGTTTTTTACTATTTGCTGTGAATTTTCTTTTGTAATGTCAATGTTGTTTTTATTTTCAGGTAATTCATTTATTTGCCTTTCGCTTTTTTATGGAAATTTTAGTGACAATCAACACTTAAATTGCGATCTAACTTAATGTACTTTATAATATTATATGATAACAATAACAAATCTGCCAAAACGGAAATTATTTTGACATTTGAAAATATAGCAAGTGTTTAGAAATGTCACTTGTGTATGGGTGTGTTATTTCCTCTTTGTATCACACTAATCACATCCATTGCGTATGAGTATGCAAGGGATCTGGTCATCTCTCAAAGGTTCCACCTAATCTCATTAGGTCGTGGTAGAAATGCACTTATAACGAAAAATGTCTACGAAATCAGCCTTCAGAAGTTATTTAACCAACTGGCTCTACATTGAAATGTGCCTATAATGAACATTGTCCGAGATCCCCTTGGATGTTCGGTATAGACGCATTCTACTGAATTTAATTTTTTAGAAATAATGTTTATAGGTGGCCAAAAGTGAACCCACAATATAATGAGCTTTAATTTTCGTATTATTAAACATTTTGCATAGGATAGAGTATAAGGGTCACTAGCATCCTTGAAGATTTTTAGAATAATGGGCAGAAAGTAATACGATCATATTTATTTAATTTACTATAAACTCCAGTTTCATTTTTTTTCAATTAATGGATGTCCATCAATTATTAAATATAATCCATGGAAAATATGATTTAATTAATATTTTAGACTGTTTCATTTGAATTCAAAAACAATCGAAAAACTAAAAGTCTACTATTTGTTATAAAGAAAACTAAGAATTTGTTATATATTATTGTATACTTATCTACAGTTTAATAAAGCCTAATAGTAGTAGTAGTAGTATATGTATAAATTCTGCTTAATAGTTACATACGAATAAGATATTTAGGCAAAGGATTACAACAGATTTACTGATAGCTATATAATAAATAAATTTTGCGACTGTCAGTCGTCATCTGCAATCTAAAGTACTCCCTAAGCACTCCCATCAACTCGCATAATCATATAGCTCCTCGCGTGAGCCTGCAATTTGCAATTTCCTATGCTAAGCATTTATCAACAATCACATGCCAGCACCCTAGCGCGGGACGTCCAATTTTAGATAAATTTAATCATGAAAATTTAGCAAATAGTTATAAAGACAATTCCAAATATATTTATTTAAACGCAAGACGCATGAATTCAAATATAAATAATTTTCTTAAAATTCCAACTCAATTTGGATTAGGCTCAATTTTTGCTATTGATTGTCTGAGAAACATGGCTAAACAATGATATCAATCAAAATTTGTCCAATCTAGAGCCAGCAAATTTTAATTTTTCTGTTGAAATAGGGATAGCAGAGTTGAGGGTGTTATGATTATAGTACTTATAATCCAACTAAAAACTTACTTGTAGAATATATAAAGTTTAAGTGCAATAAATATTCAGATCTCTTTAGCAATAATGATTTACTGAAGCCCCGTTTAAACTGTAAGCTCCCTTATGACCTTAACCTCAAAACTTACCAACATTTTCTGAGTTCGTGAACTTTCCCTACGAGCAATTATTTCGACTAATTTGCTTTTACACGATAAGTTACCCACCCTTTCATAAGAAGAACTCATAAGGAAAAACTTATCGTGAAATGAGATTTAAGCATATTTGGTGGCTTCAAAATAAACTTTTTTATAATTATCAAAAGTCAGAGTCCAACTAAAAGAACGACATTACACTTAAACAGCCTGGAGATTTTTAAAAAATTTTAAACATGCGCTGGCCTTGTCCCATCGAGGTGTGCCTCGGCGAAACGACCTCTGACTTTGTGCATGGAGAGAAAATTTTTAAGAAAACTTGTTAATCTATTCATCAATCTCTGCCCCAACAATAAGCTTTAACAGAAATTTTCAACATTGCATTAAAGTATGTTCCCAAATACACCTACCCATGCCCCAAGATTTTCAAATTTAGAAATAGGCTTGGAGAAAATTCCTTGTAAATGTGGAAAAAAAGAAAGTTAGGCTGTTTAAGGTTAATAAATGATTTTTTATATAATTCAGAAACTATACATAAACATTAATCCTCGAATATTTCAATGTCCACTCATTGTATTTATATTAGTACATACAATTCATGCTAAGCTTTCTAAATGTAAAACTATTAATGCTAGGGTCTTCAAAATCAATTCAGAAGAAATCATAGAAAATTTTCTTAAAAATGTCTAATTCAACTACATTTTTAATTTAAATTCTGCTTCCCGCACGGATCAATAAATTACCAAACAAAGTAAGAACGGAAAATTCCTAACGAGTAATTAACAATCACGACGGCTTATCTTTTATTAACCGCAACTAACGCTAAATAATCAGGAAAACCGTAAATCAGAAACGGTTTGATCTAGATGAATATTTACGAAAGCTCAAAGAAATTAATTAAGAACCAGGGCACAATATTAATCAGCAAATATGGACACGGGTGCGGGTTGCGGTTTTACCAGCACGCGCGGTGCAGTGCGGGTACTGAATTTCCAATGCCACACGGGTTACCCGTGATAAAAAATTTAATTGGACCAATTATAAAAAGCAATTTAATTTATAATTGGATATTAACTGGATATTAATTCTTAATAAAATTATTATATAATATAATATATTTGATATCATTCACTCAATTAAAGAAATTAAGAGGAAGTCAATTCGGTGGTTGACATTTTTTGGCTTAATTACTTGGAATGGTGTCGCCTCGTTGAACCAATCACACAGCGACATTTAGAATATGGTGGGTGTGTTGGGGGTGCGGGTGAATTTTTCTAATAAACATGCGGGTGTGTTGCGGTTGCGGGCCCACTGCCTGCAGCTAAGATGGAACTGGTTACCGGCCAGTCAATGCCGATGGCAATTTACCAGCCTGCAACCGCTCTTAAATTTCATGAAAGGCCGGTAAAATTACAGGCCAAAATGATAAAAAATTCATATTTTATCTTATAAACAGAGAATGTTTTGCTTAATTTTAGAGGGATTAAAAAATGTTTAAAGTTACAGCAATCTACATTTTTGCAATAAGAATAATAATTAAATTTACTTTCTGGAATCTCTCCATAATTTACTATAAATTGAATTGTTCTGATTTTTGAAAACGTAGTTTGCCTTCAGTTTTTATGGAACTTGTAGTAATTTTAACAGAAGCTGTTTATAATAATAAAAGTGTAATCTATAGGATTTACACTTGAAATTTGCGAGGCCTCATACAAATCTAGCAACTTGAACGTTTGCATTTTTCTAATATTGGTTTGAACGTTTGCATTTTTCTAATATTGGAGAGGAAGCTTAAAATATATTTGCAAGCATTTTGGTTGCAATGACATTCTAACACAAATGTCAATTGAAAAATTCTACTAAAGGAGTAATTGTTTGGCTTTAGGAAAAAAATTTTTAAAATATATGTACTTGTGTACTTAAAAATCCCACAGCAATATGAAACAATGATTGATGATGCTACTCGAATAGCTTTATGTAATTTAACTATTATAAAAACTATACCAACTAAGCAACCTGAAATGTTCACAATTTATATTTACAAAAAAGTTAAAGCTGATGAAAGTTATACAAAGAATTGATATATAGAAAATATAGAAATGGTGTTTTGCTAGAAATATAGTTATAATAGCTTGAAATTTGTGTATATGCAATATCAAGTCTTTGCATCGCCATGTGTAATTTTCTAGATTAAAACATTTATATATATATATATATATTTATATATATATAACTATAACTCGTTATTAAAATAGCACCATAGTAATATATCCATAGCTTGAAAAATTTCTTTTGCAATTTAAGTGAATTGTATATATGTGTTTTTGTGAAATTAATGACGATATTCAGATAAATTATCAGTTATTTAATTGTTAACATTTATTTGAATAAAGATTCTCTTATCTTATCCTATCTTATCTCTAGACTGCGGGTGTGGTGCAATACGGTTATACAAAATTGCACCGCGTCCATCTATGTTAATCAGTCAATTCTTTTATAACTTAAATTCATCTAAAATTTGGAAATTCTTAAACAGTTTCATTGGAAAATCGAGTGAGCTCAATAGTGAAATTTCAGAAATTATATATTGATAACTAAAAATTTCAAATAAAATAACATACCAAATCATTTAAATCAGACATTTAAAAGTTAACGACTGCTCGGGGGCAAACCTATTAACCTAGAACTCTTAAATTTCTTAACAGTTTGAAATATATAAATAAAACTTGGTGTTGATGATTATTAAATGTTTTATCAACAAGACGAATTTATAAAGTTTCAGCAAAATCTGAGAAACGAACCTGAATTATTGGTGTATACTAGATAAAGGCGGTTTGGAGTTTCTAAAAAATAAATTCAAACATGATTTGCATTTTGAAATCATTATAAGAACACATAGAGCAAAAAACAAATAACATTCACTACAATATATGTAAATAACATGAATAAACATGTAAATCAGAGTGAAATGTATGAATTTTCTGACGATTTTGCATTGTTTAATCTAATTATACTGAACTTACGTTTGTAAGAAGTCCTAGCTAAAATTCAATTTACAAGGCTGGTCATACTTTGTGATTAAGATAAAGTTGTGTACCACAATCGACTTCTTTCAGAAGAGTTTAGTAGAAAATGTTATTAATTTGTTCACATTGGCGAATTTTTATCATTTGATTTGGCTTGAACATTACATTTTGAAGAACCATTGTCAAATTCAAGACACTAAATTGTTTTCAAGTAATTTATAAATCAGCCAACAACAAAGAAAGTGTAGAAAACATTTTCTTCAGATATTATGCTTTGCAGAATGAAAATTGGCTAAAAATGTATCTTGTAACTTTTTAAGATAAGTTTGTCCTTTCAAAAAGACACCAAGATGTTTAAAGCTAAGATTACATTGAATGATTGAACGGTGTGTTACATGCGGCTGTTTTGTCTTATGATAACTAATGTATAGTAAAGTATTAAATTTTCTACTATTTTTGTTTGTTTTGGTAACATGAGGCCATACTGAAAACTTAGCTCAATTAAGATTAACTTAAGCTGCCTTGAACACAACTTACACTACAAAAAAAGCATTTATCATATTGTGGCCCTTTGCAAAAATTTAAAGCATTAACAGAAAACATTGGATATTTTACAAGTATCTTGCAAACATTTGCAATTTTTTGAGGTTGAGTTGCAAATATTTACAGGTTTTTGTAGTATTCTTGAAAATATTTGTACGTTTTTGCTCTATATTTGCAGGTATTATACAAAAACTTGCAAAATATTTTGTATAGAAATTGTAAGTTATATAAATTCTGCAAAATTTGCAAATTATATATATATATATATATATATATATAAACTCTATGAACAATGTTTTTTGCTCTTAGTTAGAACAGCTTCAAAATAAAATAATTTTGATAAAATGCAAACACTAGCAAACATTGATTTATTAACTCTATCAACATAAATTTTTCGTTTAATACACGTAAACAAATCTTAGAAAGTCGGTTATGATAGTAGCAATAGTAACAATAAACAAAAAATAATTTTCAAACTTTCCATAAAAATTAAGTTTTTCTTTAAATCTGTTACTGTTTTTCCAACCTAAAGATTATAAAACGGACAACAACCCGGCGCTACCCATCTAAGTGCAAACCGCAACAGGACCCGACCTATTGATTGGGTTGATCCATTTCCCACCCTGGCATAAACCTGAATCCTAAGCTTAAACCCTTTAGCAAAGAGGCGTTAGTTGTATTTTATTTTCCCATAAATACAAAAATTTCAAGATTTCCTTTAAAATAATTGAATGAAAATTGATAATTGACGTAGAAAATTATTTTTTACATATAATTGGCTCTAGTAATTTGTTAAGCGAAGAACTCTAAAAAACTTTTAAAAATAACATTTTGACAACATTTAAATAATACAAGTTTAAAATAAAACATTGTTTTAATAATTGTTTAAAACCTCCGTTTTTAATATGCCAATCCTGTTTCTACTTATAAAAATCACTAGCCTGCTGCAGATTCGTTTGATTTACATAATGCCTCATACATTTGCATTTTAAATTTGTCAAAAACACATTTTCTGGAGTTTGCATTTGCATCAAAAAATAATTTTTAAGTTTTTTTCCATCATCAATTATCCAGCAATCCAAAGTGGTAAGATTGCATTGACGATAATTTGAGGCAAGCTCACGTATACATGTTGCCATGCTGTGTTGGACATCATTGTAGAAAAATATAGGGGTAAACGCAGTTTAATAATAACAATAATAATAATAATAAACATAATGATTCATGGTTGAGGTTTAGATGGAGCATATTCGAGGGAGACAGCTTAGCACTACTCCTGTTTGTAGTTAGTTATATATATATATATATATATATATATATAGGTATATATATATATATATATATATATATATATATATGTATATATATATCCAATGCTAATTACAAAAATGTATAAAAACAATCTGGTTCGTAACTATTCGTAACTATCATTTAGATATTTTTCCAATATCCTTGCAATTGCAACTGCTAAGTTTTTTGTTTTTTAATAAATTACTTAATTGATATTATGACTTAGACTTACAACTTCATTTTACATCTTACATTCAGAGAAAGTCGAACTTTAGATATGGCTTTTCACAGCTTTTAAAGACACACTCTGCAAAGTCAAATCCTTGAATTTTTCATAAGAAGAATAAATAGGAATCCCTCTCTGTTTTCAACTTTTTGGCAATAATTAAGATTTATCGAGTTCATGAGCTACATCTTTATTGTGCTATTGCTCTCAGTGCCACTTAGGTAAATGGATAAAATTTTTTTAACTTTTTATCTAAATATTTTGTACTTGGAGCAATCGGAAAGTTTTGAGAATTTCCAAAATTCAATTTACATTTATATAAATATTTTTTCTTTACTAATACCAATTATGCAATAACTAATGAGAAGATTTCTGTATTATACATTTAGGTAGGCATTTCTGAGAAATTTATATTTTATTGTAGCAACGAATGGATATAACAAAGAAAAATTTTGCTCCAGACGCTAAAGGACAGTTCTATCAGTATTGCACTGAGCCATGCTAAGATCATTTTCTGGGTAGAATCATTCAAGGAATTGCGGGTATCTTTTCTGATAAACTTCATTTTGATAGTAAAAAATGTTGAACTGCTGCGAATGCTTGTGAAATTTCTATCATGATTTGCCTTTCTAACGAAACTGTCAAATAATTCTAATTAAAAATACGGCTGCACCAATCATAAATAGATCTTTGCAGTCTACCATTTGAAGACTTTGAAATGCAGATAGAAATGTTGTTGAAACATCTCCAGAACGTCATTTGCGAATAAATTGATTGTTGTTCTTTCAAAATATATATGTTTATGTGGAATTAATATGAAAATTCTTAAAATTTTGTGGTCCCCAAGAATAATAAGAAAATATAGTTAACTATTATTTTGATATTAAAGACCAAACTTTTCAATTTTAGCAAAAAGAGTATTTTACTTGTTGTTCATTTCGCAATTCATTAATCTACTGCAGAAAATTTTTTTATCAAAATTTAACAAAAATTAGAAAAATAATTCTGATGATTTAGCCAAAATGGAGCACTAATTTATTTATGCATTTTTAATGCCGAAATTTGCTTCTACCTGGTACATGTAAACCACAGTCAACGAACAAAGAATCTGTCTACATCGAAAATTTTGCAAAACGTTATTATACATATACAACTAAATTGCTCTTTAATTAACACGTTTTGTTTTTTAGATGCTCCCAAGACTTTACTGGTCTGTTAATGCCCTTTTTTCAAATTATTACATACAATAATTAAACTATAATAACTTAAATTTGATAGCATAACTAATGGAATAATGGAATAGTTATATTCTTTACCTAAGAATCTATCATCTATTTTTCTTCCAGGAATAACGATAATAAATTCTCGATAGTTGTAATCATCAGTGATAGCATCAATTTGTATATTATCAGGGTATTCAAATCCACTGCAGTCTATGGGAAGCATGACATTAACATGATTGGAGGCCACAGATTGCCCGGTTTCTAAAAAGTTTATTAATGTAATATAGTAGATAATACGAAGTGCATTGTAGCAAAAATTCAAAATGTATTCTGAGTAATACTTGGAAAAGGAATTGTATACATAGCATAGATTGTTTGAATACAATAAGTTAACAAAAATTGATTTTACGGACCTCCTATGTTTGCGATCAGGTAAAAGGAATATTGTGTGTTTAATTCGCACTCATCAATAAGCAGCTTACATCTATGGCAATCTTCTTCGGGAACAATCTAAAATATATAATGAAATTATTATAATTGTAATGAGGACATGATGCATTGTTCTTGTCAGGTTTTGTTTCGGAAAAAATGTGGTGAGACACATTGTATGGCTCTATGGGAAGGCTTTACACCATTTATTGGTTACTCAACTTCATCACCGCGTGCACAGCAATTCAATTGTTAAACCGTCCTTTCTATGTCGTTGTGAATTGCTTAGCGCTATAGAACATCTAACATTGTCGATATTTGAAGCAAAAAACTTAGTGAATAAACGAATAGTATTAGAGGACGGTCAGTTTTTTTGAACTATTGATTTACAAGAAAATTTCCCGAAAAGCAGGTTAGGAAGATTTATATATACATTTCTGAATTCAATGTAAACATTGCACTAATACCAAGTGGTACCCGTAGGGGAGGGGCAAGCGTGATAATCGCCACCCCAATAAATATTCGTATTGGAGTGTTTGGTGCCACCCTAATCCTAAAATTTAACTATGATGACTAATAATAATTAATTTGTGGAAATTATTTGTTTTATACAATGCAACATTTTACAACAAAATTATTCCTCTTTGTGTTAATCACAATAACTTCTGAGGAATTTTTTCAAAATCGAATTCTTTCTTCAAAAAATATTTTATAAATGCTCATAACTTACGCACTAATAAAGAAAGCCAAATTCTGCGGCACTATGACGTTTGATTTTATGCACTGTGCACCTCAGCTGGGCTGGTGGGTCTTTCGAAAGTAAGAAATCGCAGAGATTAGTTGTTGCTGGTACCGGTTTAGACCTGCTGATTCTCTGATAATTGCACTGGAAAATTAAAGAAATCAAAATTTTTCATCAAAAAATAGTTAGCAAGGTAAAGGCAGATATCAAGGCCCATGTTTTCAAAAATACACTTCCAGCCTTCACCAGTAACTATGAATATGCTAAGCCAATGGGACGATAGGGAAAGTCTCCAGTATTTCACTTCTTAGTTCTCTAGGGTCATCAGACGACTAATGCCCATAATCAGAGATTTAAGAATTTTCTCAACGAAATCCATACATATATAATTTAAATGTGAAAAAATTCAGAAATATTAACAGTACAGTACGATATCGAAAATGACTTGTCGTCATTATTAGACATCTTCGGAAAACATCCTTTTTACAGTGTTCATTTTTTGTCAGTTAAATGTAATCGATACATGGGCCTTAATTCCTTCCGGAGAAGGTTTTTAGGCCCACTCCTTTGATACCACAAAGTTTGATTTTAAGTGTACATGCAGCAATTATTTTTATTATGTTCAAAGCTAATAATTGTAAACAGTCCACAATGCCATCTACAAATTATGATATTAGTATCCGGTTTAATTATCTACAGCCTTGTTACCTGCCTGTACTGTAATTTAAGTGCTTCCTCACATGAAGAATTTCTTTCACAATTGTTCATTATAGCTTTTACTATTGAGTGACAATATCGCAAGATTTCTCAATTTCGTAATATGCTTGGAGATATTGTTCGAAAATGAGAACAAAATGGTTCGTACATATAATGTCACACTGATTAGCTTTAATGTCAAGATCTTTTATTGGCAATTCTTTTGATTCCGAATTGCAGGCATATAATTGATAATGTTGCGCGTACATCTCCCCATTGATTAAAATTCTTCCTCAAATGTATAATTTATATTGTTACGGTGTTAAAAAACCAGTAAATTAAGCATTTTTATTGAAATTAGTGGTTTCTGGTTAGGATTTTTAGATCAGATCTATCATGTTGAATTAAGTCAGGGCAGCTTTCAGACACTTGGATCAGGCATGGGTCAAAACGGGCTCGAAATCATGTTTGACAACATCCAAGTAGTTTGATAAACTTGATATCCTTTTAGGTCTTGCTAACTGAAAAACCTAGTAAATTTAGTTGGTTTTACTACCAGTACTTTGCCATACTACATTTTTTAACTACGTATGTGATTCAAAATAACGTAAATAGATTGAGAGCTAACAGTATATACAGTCGTGGACGTAATTTACTGAACACCCTTTAAGACAATCAAATGCTAACTATAGCTGATATTGAAACTAAATATTTTGGCAAGAACACCTAAGAGAGCATAAAAACAGTTCATACTCTGGTAAGACAGTCCAGTCCACCTTTTGCAGCAAGCGCACCAGCCAATCAGCAGAGTGTTGGTATGAGCAAATTGTCAGTTAGTTTTGGGTCGATTTCGTGTACCCAACATGATTGATTACGTCAATCGGGGCATTGTATGATGTGAGAGTACGATTTACAACTTTCTCTTTTCTACAACAATTTTCGTTTGGGGTCTAATCTTCCAACTATTCTTTATTATTCATAATTGATGGTATGGCTCTCCGGAATATTAAAAATATTGCATTTACACATTCGAAGGAAACACGTAGTACCTTATTACCTACAATACGATTGTACACAGCCAAATGGATAGTAGTTCCCTTGGGGCAGAGACCGCAACATCCCCCCAAATTATAGCTTTCAGTGTACTGTGGCCAGGAGGAATGGTGTAATGTGGTTGTGGAACAAAATTTCTACCAGGCAGTCGGCACGCAGTCTGGACCGATACTTCTTACTGGCTTATTGCGGTTCTATCTTTGAACATTATTGCAGGCCATTGATCCACAATTCAATGTTGATACGTTCGTGCAATCACAATCCTGTCATTGACATGTTTGGCTGATAAGTGTGATTTATTGCCTCGACTGTATGATTAAAGGCCTCCTTTAGCAAGAAATTGGTGAATGGCAATTTAACAATGCCCACAGAAAGGTCAGCTCTTTTTCGTTTGATTCAGCAAAGGGATAAATGTTGCAAGATCTCAAAATGACTTGCATATTCATTGGAGTTGCGAAACGTGATCTTCCACTGTGTTTTGGATAGGTAAAGGAACCGCTGGTTTGGTGAAGTTGATAAGTGTTTGCCACTACTGCGTGATTGATGTTGAATTGAAGGGCAATTGCACCATTTGACATAACTGGGCCATGTAGAATAGTCAAACGTGCTTTGCCAGTATTGTCTAAATAATGACAAATATACGGCAACAGTTCTGTTTTTATATGTACAACAAAAACGCCAGGATACCACGAAAGCTATATTCTTATTTTATAACTAATACCATTTATAACAATACATTTATGTACGTACACACTAGTATTTTAGTATTTTTGAAGTAGACAGTGAGTTATGGCAGCGACTATATATCTTTGAAACCCAATGGCAAATGCTTTGTTGATTTCAGATTTGCTTTCAGCAAATTATATTGGAATATAATTGATATAATTGGTAAACAGTTATTGAACCAAGAAGCAAATACAAATTTTACTAATTGACATGTTTTCAAACCGATCCCAACCAACACTCACAAAATCTATTTCCGAAACAAACAACAACTGCATCCATAATTTTCCTTTAGGCAAATTTGAAAAATATGTGTATATTTACAAAGAAGATTATTAAATATATACTGATTTCTGATAATTTGTTGAAGAATTCGTGAAAATATAAGTAAGCTTAAGAAATAAGGCTGTAGGAATAAAATAGTGTTTTATGTGCAGTTAGGTTACATCTATTGTTCATTAAAAATCCATCAAATCGGTCTAAAATGCCAAAAACAAAAATGTATTGGTAAGTAGAATTACGAACTTTTGCCTCCTCAACATTGAATCGCTTCTAGCAGCTCTGCTAATACCAATAAGTACAGGCCAACCTTGAACCCATTTATTATCAATTAGGTCATAGATTTTTTGAGTAGCCGATGTTTTTACGCTATTGTTAAGGATGAAAAATCTACTAATCTGTTCACAGACATTGGAACTCCCCAAGGAACAGTTGGGAGTCCCACCTATTACAACTTGGCAGTCAATGATGTGGATCCGTGTTAGGAGGTGGAGGACCCATCAACAGTTACGCCAACCATTTTTGCTGATGATATCTCAGAATTAATAGAAGAATCTTTTGGCCGTGATATTTCGTACCAAGTCGTCAATACACTGATTAAGCAATTCCTCAATAAGAAATTAAATCTGAACGTTTCAAAGTCCAAAGAAATTGTGATTTGTTCAAATAGAAAAATGTCTTGTCCGTTGTGCATACCAGGATTTCAATGTGTCCGGAGCATGCTTATTCTTGGAATTGTATTTGATAAGAAACTCACGTTCTCAGCTCATTTGAAAAATGTTACAGGAGCAGCCTCATCGGTACTTTATTTGATTTTGAAACTGAAACACATTGGATTTAGGCCTGATGAGTTGAAATTGCTTTACCAGTCATTGGTACTTTCTAAGCTTACTTACGCTTGCTCTGGTTGGAGAGGTGTGTCGTTGCAAAACAACAAGCTCATTGACCAGGTTCAGAAAAAAGCCATAAGGTTTGGTATTATCGACACATTTGTCCCAATTCATTAGATTGTTTATGAATCTGATCAGAAACGTTTCAACAAGATAATCAAATCCCAGAATCATCCCTGGCACGGTACATTCCTTCAAGATCAGAGTATGCAAAAGATCGCCTCCGATGGAGAAATGTTGGAGGAAAATCCAAGAAGATCTTCCCTGATCGATATTTAAAAGTTTGCTGACTAATTAGTTTTGTAACTTTCATGGATGTTAATCTATGATTAAATAAAAGTAATCTCTATCTATTTATCTATTAAATAGTACAATGTGAAATTATCCATAAAATTAACTAAGTTGTTTACAGCGAATAAATAATATTTTTCAAATCGCCGGTTAGATAATAGATTATCTATTAGAGATACAGACCTCTTTCCAGCTCTGACATAATAATGTCCTTAACAATTTTGAAGAAATGTTCACATTGAATTGCTTACATTTTCACCCACTTTCTTTCCATCCCACACAAGACCATAGCTTTTGACGCCTAATGGTGTCCAAGGGGGCCAAACCAAGGTCAACTGATCTGGGGAAGAAGACACTTCTACAGACAGCCATGGCCCTCCGTTGTTGCAAAGAGTAGGACATTCGACACGCTATAATAATTACTCTTAAATGATAATATCACAAGTTCGTTTTAAGAAAACATAATAAATGATATTATAATTACAGAAGTTATTAATTTTCAGTTTGGCTTAGCTATTTGAAGAAAATATTGAATTCAACCTTTCCATTTTTTTTCAAAATAATAGTAATAGTAATAATATGTTTACTAGACAAAAAATTAAATATTTTAACTAAGAATATTAGACAACTAAGCTCACTCACTATTTATGAGAAACAATAAGCTACAAACTGAGGCTCAACACTTTTAGCAACAAAGTAGAAATAATTCGTAATTATTTGCTTTGATTACTCAAAGACATGCAAACGCGCGTGTATATTTTAATCAATGCATAGTGCGCTTCCTCAGACGTCAGTTGCTTGATTAATTGCTATAAAAAAATTCTTGACATATATATATATACATATATATATTTTTTTTTCTTAGCAAAACCAAGCAGAGACATGCCCTGTTTGTAAATGTTTCTCAGTAATTTGGCTTGTTTGAGCCTTGTGTTCTTATAGCGCGTTTCCTAGAGTGTGTCAGACAACATAAGAGTGTAAGGGCAACAAAATAATGCATGTATTTATATGATTCATGTACAATATTGTTCTAAAAGTGAGAAAGAGTACATGATACAATTTCAAAACATAACCACCTGAGGTCGGGAAAACTTGGGAAGATGTTTCTTAGATGTAGAAAAACACTGTATTTGAACAGTATATTCGCAACCACCTTGAAGCCCACTTACTAAGCAGCTGTACGTGGAGGAATTGAATCGCCGACAATATCTTATGCCATTAAGCAAAAACTAAAAAAGGTGTTATAGAAATAATTTAGCAATTTAGTTGTTAATGTATACCATTAAGCTTTTTAAATTTTGAATTTGCTGATTTAGTTGTTTGTGATTATACTCAAAACTAAAAATTTTTTTCAAATACATAAAATTTATATTGAGCATTTAATTTCCTAAATTTTCTGTAAAAACTAAGTTTGATAGCAAAAATATTTTGATTATTATACATTCTTCTCATCAATATTTACTCCGCAAATAATATATAGTAACATTTTGTTCTTTCGCATTTTAATAGTGAAAACTACAACAAACAGTAAATCGTCTACATCTACACAACTTTTCGTATAGTAGTAAGGACAGAAGTTGGGCGTCCCGGCATACTGAATTTTACTGGCCAAGAATGCAATGAATGCAAAGGAAACTTGGAATTAGCCCTGCTTGAAGAGTATGGCCAGCAACTTCAACCGATTTCAATATCAAAGCATCATAAGGACATTTAAGCAGTATTAAAATTAGTGAAGTATAAGATGTACTATTTCAAAGAAGCTTGTACTGTTGTTGAATGAAATTTTTTATTCTATTCTAAGCCGTCTAAAATTCGTAGTTGAAGCAAAGAATTATCCGCGAAATATGAAGGCCTAAATGAAGTGTTTTCTGTTTGTTCTAAAGAACTAAAAATTCTTAAATTCAAGTTTACTTGAAAAACGTTGAAAATTATCAAACACTGTATTTATTTGTACATTGCTACTTGGTTGGATGAAATACGAGTGTTTTCTATCGAACTCCAAATTACCTAATAAATTATTTGAAGCAAAAATATCTGTTTTTAATGGGGAATAACTGCTTAATGCGTTTTATCTCGAAAATCCGATATAGTGCATGGAATTACTCGACTACGGAGTGGCGAGTATGGGAAGCAAGATTCACAATTAAAAATAGTACTTCATTCAAAAACAAACAAACAGGCAGAATATTATATTTCACTACATTTTATGAACAATTTCTTCATTCGAAATGTTGAGTTTATGATACTTGAAGATTTTTTTCTAGATAAATACTGTTTTATCTAATCTAGTGTTGACTGCTGAAATTACTTCTAATTATCACTTTAAATATATATAAAATGCACGCAACGATGGTCGATTATTGTCAATGACATCATCGACACAGACTGGCCTACTATTTCCATTTCCTGGTGAGTAACCGATTTTTGATGGCAAACCCGAATCCCAAATATATATTTTTGTACAGTGCTTCAGGAAGTATATGAATTTTCATTTTTCAGACGCGTTGAGTGCATATATAAAGTGTTGTGCAAAAGTTTAGCAACCCCCATAAAAATCAAGTATTTTTGGATAATTTTAATAGAACTATTAGCCTAATTAATGTACAAAAGTCAATTTATGTTACACACTGTACTTAAGAATAACAAATTGACATAAAAAGTTCATTAATATTCAATATTTTCTGTGAAGGCCCTTATTCTCAAGGCATTGAATTGAACAACTTCTGACAGTAATCACCTGTGATCTGTTCAAGAAAAACATCTTTGATGATGTTGATGAGGTGTGGCAGGCTCGTAGGCTTTTTCTCCATCACTTGATCTTTCATGTAATCCCAACAATTTTCAATCAAATTTAAATCTAGGGGAGTTACCAGGCCATCTCATGGCGAGCTGAAAAGACTGTTCTTGGAAACATTGAGTGACAATTCGGGCAGTATGGGGAGTGGCTCCATCTTGCTCGAAAAAGGTGGCATTTTTGATAACCATAAATTGTGATACCTTTTCTTCTGTTGAACAGTATAGTGACAACACCATATAATGAAATTTATTAGTTCTATTAGACATTTAAAATTATCAAAAAATATTTGATTTTTTTGGGGGTTGCGAAACTTTTGCACAACACTTTATATCTATAAAGATGATGATTCTTCAAATGAATATTATTCTCAGTTTAAGGGACATTTCTTAACCTGAAACTAGCTCATTGAAGTTATTGTATATTCTCAATAAAAACCTTGTTTGTATTCCAATTTTCCATTCTGATAAACAAACTGAATCCGATCTCAGTGTAGTCCCGAGTTTTGTTCGAAATCTCCACTGGTGACTATGAGTGGCTGCCATTGCTACTACTGCTACTACTTCTCCACCAGTGGTCCACTGGTGGCTATGAGTGGCTACAATTGCCACTCCTGCCAATGCTTCCCCACCAGTGGACCACTGGTAGTGGCTACATGGGTAGATTAACTAGGATACATTTCTGCAACATAGCCATTAATTCCGACTGTAGCTTACTCGGTGATTTACTGCTCTTTAAATTGACTACAGTATATATTTGTAAAAATAATGACGAATTTTTGTTGATATCTTGTAAGCTCTACTACACATCCCTGATAACTATGTTAAGAGCGGAGAGTTAAAAGCTAGAAAAATATTTTCTATTACAAGAAGTTTGCATTTGAGATGTTGTTTTGGGAAATTAATAATAATTCAGTTACAAAAAAAGTGATTAAAATTAAAAATATTCATGTGAATCAGTATGCAGCCAAAATGTATTTTTTTCACTGATGTTATGCTGCATGGCAAAAGAAACGTACGCTTTATTTCTTCTTAGTTAGTTGTTTGCTAATAAATTTTTAGGTAATCTTTGGGAAATTAGGTGAAAAATGCATATTTGAATCCTTAACATAGATAGATTTTAACATAGTAAATCTCTAATGCAATAGATTATAAGACTTCGAGCAAAGCTTAGTAATTGCCAGAGCAGGGATAGTAAATCAATTGCTAACGAGGGTTCAAGGGTAAAACCACATTGACACTTCTATGAGCGCATTAGTTGAATGGATAGATCCTGCTCTTTTGCTAGTTTCCCATCTAGCTTGAGGCCTTATATTTTAAAAAAACCGTACTCTACAATAAACAATAAAAATAATATTTGTAAAGTTTGAACCTGGTAATTAGCAACTAATTTGTGGAAGACCACATGAGGAAGTTTCCATGACACTTGCAGAAACTCTCCTTCAACGAAAGTAGTTAGGCACTCTATTTCTAGTCTGTCCCAAATGATCATGTCATCATCCTAAATAATAGGTATTTGAGTTGAGTTAACATTTGATTGTTTTTATAAATGTTTGTTTGTAGAAGAGTTGAATAGTTATAAAATTTTAAAGGAATCCCCGTTAACAACAGCAAATTTGTTACTGGTTTGAATTTATTCCAAGATTCTGGGGTAGAGCCCGTAATGGGCACGGACAAAAGAGTACGGGCACGTGGACGGGCTCTGCATGAATATTTGTTGTTGTTATTCAAGGATCTAAATTCTTCAAATCATTTGATGTACATTAGGTCTTTTCTGCATTATGCCGTATATGTATTTCGTGTTACTCTAATCTTCATATAGATTTCCCGTAGAAATTACAAAACTATACATAAAATATTACATATAAAATTAATTGCCTTCATCAATTTTAAGAAATTCAATTTCACTGTCATCTGACATTGCATTAATAATAATATAGTACTTATGTATATTATATTGTAATGTAAGAAGCTTAAGTTGTTAACTATTTTACAATGTCATACAAGCAATGCAATGTCGCTTCAATTTAATTATTTTCATACCGTTTGGTGTGTTGTCAATCATGTTCAAGGTCGGATTTATATGCTTAAAAATATCCTGAAATATGCGTCATCAAACAATGCTTTTATACCAATAGACACATAAATGTTGCTTCCAGTGGTCAACAGTCATGAACATTGATTGTGATGATTGAATTTCACCCACCTAGACTAAAGCCACATTTCTGTATATAAAAGCATCTAAAGGATTGCAAGAATTTTTCCTCCTTTATAAATTGGGCAAGTACTCTCATAGATAATCGAGATTTTTTATAAGATTTTCAGCGTTTCTTTGTACATCCCCTTGTATTAGTTCTATGACATTATCGAATATCTCAACCTGGCTGCAAAGAAATAACCTCCCTCGCAGTTGCGTTATAACTTCAAAACGAAAATGAAAGATACCGTAATGTAACACAATTCCTACATTATGTTGTCGTCCAGCAAATAAATAAGTTTTAAAATTTCCAATATTTATGAGTCTTCAGTTTCGAGGTGTTGCAGGAATAGATAAAGCTCAGTGAAATATTTGGCATATGTGACATTCGCGTGGGAAATACATTGAATATACGAGTTATCATGGAAACATGCGTTAAGGGAAACTGTGTCCAAATATGCTTAAAAATCTGCTTTATGCCTTAAGCCCTAATTATGGTTATGATGTTTGAAGCCGACCTTCTCAATGATTAACAAAACTTGTTGATTAATTTGCTCAAAACGGAACTTAATTATGATTTTATAGTTATAAAATTAAACTTCTCAGTGATTTAAAAAAAATTAATTTTTTTGTTGATGTAAACTTCATTGATGGCTATGATAATCTAAGTATGTTTCTTTTTAATCGCACAGTTGAAGGTTTTTGTTGCATCAAGCTACGGGCACAACGGGCTTAGCATACGGGCACGGACAAAGCAACGAGCCTATTTTCATGGATACGGACTACGGCCAGGGACACGGGCTCTGCCCTAGCCAAGATTTACTGTCAAATATAAATTTTATGTCAACGAGAAATGATTCACTCTATATTGGGAAAAGGCATGATCTTAGAATACTTTGTAGCATAGCAATTAGGATACAAATATTCGTCCATACTTTGTACAAGTGCTTAGCGATTTTGAATTTACAATTGATTTGAGCCGCAAATGTCTATTTGAGGAAAATATAGGAGTAATATGACTGAAGTTCTAACTCAACAGAATCCTAGTATTTATAATGGATCGGTAATACAAAAACGCAATTATATTGATATATTTAAGAAAGAAGCCTTTTTTAGAAAATTATGCTATGAAATTTAAAAGATGGGCTTCTATTTTTAACATTTATCCACAATCCAAAATATGGTATCAATGATGATCTTTCGTAAAAAATGTGTACACGTGTCAATAAATGCGTCTTCTAAAATATTTTTCTAGCTCTAATTTTATAATTTCCATAAAAAATTATTTTGAATATTGACCGAAATTCAGATTTTTCGAGTAACTTATAAAATGAAAAATATTTTTTGATATATGAAACCAGTGCCATTTTAATTGGGTAATATGGGATTGTACCCTCTTCAAGTTTCTAACCACTATATTTTGGTAAAATTAGTATATTTTTCGTAAAAAAATTATAAAATTTAAATGGCTAGATACATTTTAACGGTATATTTTGACAATATTTATATAAGTTCTGGAATAATTGATCCCCTTAACTTGATTACCAATGAAATCTCCTTCATCAGAAATTCTTTGTGTAATCATCTGGATGAAAGTAATCTTACTACAATTCAAATTAAGTAAGTATAATTTATATTTAGTCATTATATAGAAAATGAATGAAATATATTAAAATGAAAGAATTTTTCGGTAAAAGTGAAGTCGTCAACGATGGACAAAGGATTTAATTGATTGGAAATTGCCCGTGTTTTGTTTAGGATATTAAATTTTAATTGAAATATAATGAAATCTTCCTCCGTAATTGGTAAGATTCGTCACAATAATGCAACAATAAAAACAAAAATATACTGAGTTGAATTTAAAGCCAACGGAATGGTTCCATTATATATTCTATTTTCGTAAAGTCTTATATATTTCATTCAGTTGCTACGGACATTTTCTGTTCAAGTTCAGTCAGAGTTGAAAATGAACCGGGTCGCGCTTGCATTTTTTAATACTGTAGGCGCTGGTGTCATAATAAATTGTTGAAATATGAAAATCACAGTTAATTTAATAAATCACCCCAGTAATCTATATTAGGTACATTAAAATAGAAAATTTAGTAGCAGTAAGTATCATGAGAAGGTAGTTTCCTCAAATCTTGCTCAACAAATTTCGGATGTAACCGATGGAAATGCTAAAATAGAAAACAGGGCCGGGCTTGTGCAAAGGCCGAAAAAACACGGTCCATTTCCAAATCTGAGTTGTAATAGTCATAGGTTGCAACCCATAACTATTATTGTTTCCCTCGATATATTTTACTACTTACAAACAGAGGTATTGTTCAAGATATAAAGACTATCTAGGTTAAATAAATACTAATATGGAGTAAAGTAAATTATTAAATTAATAATTTATGAATTATAGGGATTCAGTGGGAGGAGTACGTTCAACATTCATCTTTTGCTTTAATGCCTTAAAGGTCCGTCATTAAATCAATTAATGAAGTTGAAAAATACTTTCTTTATATGTAACATGCTCTTCGTCCAATCCTTAGAAAATACCATTGAAAAAGAAATTTCTTTAATAATATTCTTCTACTTTCAATACATTGATTGCTTTACCAGTTGTTCCCTTGGTGATTCTATTAGCATTTCTCAACTGCCAATTTCGAATAAATATAAATGATTGAAAGCTCAATATTTTGAAATATATATATATATATATATATATATATATATACAAATTGCATATTTTAAGCAATAGTCAATTCACAACTGGTTTTAAGTACATGAGATCAGTGATTTTTGAATTTAGTGAGTTCTTCAATAAAGCGTTGTTTTGCAAAGCTCAACAAAAACTGTCCTGTACGCTTTATAACTGCATTCACGTTATAATAGACTTAATTTCTTTCCTTGGTACTCTTTCGTCAGTAATTTAAACAATGTGATGGGCTAACTGTTTTATTGACTAGGTATGTGTGGATGGTTATTGTCATGTTGCCACAACAGCTACCCTATGTAAACTTTACTTGAAATTTCTTTCCTGAATTTTGTTAACGCTGTTTATAAAAATTGGCAGTAAATTATGATCTCAATGTTTTTCCTACATTTGTAACTCTGAGACAAAATTTGTCATCTCCACTAAAGGGCAACAGAAGCATGGTCTCTTCTGCAATAAGCATTAGGCACGAAATTTTGGTTTTTTCTGTTGGCATTTCTCTTGTTATATCTTCAAATTTCTTTTCAAGCATTGAGGTGAGAACGTGATCGAAGTTTCATCTTCAATTATCCATTGCTTAAGAAAATCATCCATATGCCTAACAAGTCCGTTGCACAGTCAACACGATGTGCTTTACGTTATTCAAACAAATTGTAAGGCATTCAGATACTGCAATGATGAACAGTTTGCAATGAAGGTGCATGTGAATTTCAGACAGTGATAAGTTTGCTGTGATTTTCCTTTGCGCTAACATCATTTTTAGCTTTTGTAAAAACATAAATTGAGTATCCGTAGATGAATATTCCAACCGCCCACAGTGAATAAAAGTGAAATTATAGCATTCTGCTACATTCATTTAGTCATTCTTGGGTTTCATTGGCTAATATTACTACAGGTTGAATGCAGTAATTTATATGACAGTCTAGCCCTACTTGTGTGAATCAACAATTTTTCAAAAAATTTCGATCATATACATAGGTTTGGTAGTTATGTAATAACATATGGTTTCCGGAAAAGATGGAAATGGACCAGGCTGTCCATGGGTTGGATGGACTTTAGTTAACTGGGCTGGGTATGGGCTGGACCTGGCCTAAATCTCCATGGTCTCAAATGAGTTTGATATTTTTGCCCCTTAAAACATTAATTCCAATGCCAACATGCTTCGATTAAGAAATTTTAATTGAAAGGGTCTATGAGTCATAATTGAAAGAATTATTAAGGTCATAGGGAATATTCTTCATCAGAAGACCTAGCAATAATTTAATAATTTAAAAAGGAGTTGAGTCAAACAAACAGTATTTTTCGAGCGACACTAAATACCATTGTTTTTCTTTTCCTTGAAATCAGTGCAGCTAGGGTCATGGCCAACTTAATATATATATATATATATATATATATATATATATATATATACATACAAAATACATATTCTATATTGCTTGGATATACAGGAAAAAGTTATATTTTGTTTAAAACATTACTTGGAATCCCTACTAATACGAAATTTGTTCATGTATGCATGTTTTACCTTATAGAAACCACTTTAGATTGAAATTAGCCACGATTTTTTTGTAAAAGGGGCTTTTTAAATATGGGCTTAAAATGGACTGGGCTGGGAAATTTTTCAAAGTACGTAGCCCATTTCCATCTCTGATTTGCAGGCTTATTCAAAAGCCTGAAAATACACTAATCCTAAGCTAAAAAACACCAGCCTTGACTAAATAATATAAACTTTTTATTGGTGATTAAATGAAAGCTTTGTTACACTTTAAAATATATATAAATAAAATAAAAATCTTACAGGCTTTCTGTTTTTCGTAACAAAGAAACGTCTAAATAAGAAAAGTAAGAGAATAATGCTTGCTATAATAATTTTTATACCGAGATTGAAATATAGAACTCATCATGAGAAAGCGGTTTAAGGCTGCTGCACGTATCATGAAATCTCCAACTTCACTAAAAATCACTCCATCTTTGTATACCTAAGTCATCTGAATTATAATCCTTAAAATAATTATACAAATACATTTGTTTTAAAGACTAATTTTTATGTAATAATTCGTAATACATAAGAAAGATTGCAATATGAATATTGAAAAGCTCAATATAATCACTTCAAATATATATATATATATATATATAGAGGGAGAGAGAGAGAAGGAGAGCGAGACAGAGAATTTTAAATAAATACATTGACATAGCCGCCTCTAAGGTTATGTTGTTATGTTGAATGATTTTATGTCTGTTTCTGTTTTTTAAATGCATTTCAAATTTCTACTTAACATTTCATTAGCATACCTGAGCTTGAAGCGTCATATCAAACAAGCAAAATTGAGGTTTTAGGGTGTACAACGTAATGAGTTTCTACTCATACATAAACTATTGCATTAAGAACATATCAGCAAAGAACGGATATTTAGAAATGTATCACATTTTATAGTATGACTAAGTTTATTGATATTATTTAGTGGTATTTGCATACTCGTTTACTTATTTTATATTTTTGAAAACGTCAAGCGCTACCAATTATCTATTTACACAGAATTGCAAATTATTTGCAGTTACTTTACTTTAAATATGAATGGGCGTAAGTATGATTATACGTTGTAAAATATTTCTTCTTAAGGCTATAATCGATAACTCCATTTTGGTTTTGTTAATAGTGATGCTATCATTCTACAGTAAAAATTATGTTTTAATGTCTTCCACTTGGTTTAGTGTGAAATGCGAGAACCTTGAAAGCTTGGCTTAAAATAGTCTAACAAATTTGCTTTGTTGATAAATGGCTGCCATTTACGAGTAAATCAAAAGAACCTGTTTTGTGTTCACTAAATAATTCACACAAAGCAATGAATAAAAAAAGAGACACGATAATTTCAAACGATCCCTACGCCAGTTTTTCTCGTAGCAATTTCATTAATTTTTAATTTAGAGCATGGGAATGTCAAAGCGGCATTTCGCCTTAATGAATTTGACTTCAACTGGGAAACCGTCAGTTCTAGGAGGCTGTTTAACAATTTTACCGAAGCCAGAATGTTTAATTTATCTAAGTATTAATTTTCAGAATCATAATGACATCGAAAACACTTTAAAGGACTCATTTCAATTGATAACTATCTGAGGATCAATAGAGTCTGTTGTCATATATTAAAAACACTATAATATTCATATTCATCCAAATGTTAAAAAATTGTGTTTATCTGCTGACAACGATTTTTCCGTTTAAGCTAGTCACATAATCTTAAAGACATTAGGATTTAGGTTTTGTTGATATTGATGGCAAATACAACTCATGCATATAGTGCCAACAAAACGGCTAAATATTATAATTTTGCAGATAGAATCACAGTTGTCGCAGAAACAGTTAGATTGGTAAGAAAGTTTTTGTTACATTAGACCCGACCAGTGGAGACAATTGTAACATAATACAGGGTCAATTGAGACAATAAAAATAGTTCTTTAAGTGAAAGCAAAATACTATATTAAATAAATGTTTCATAATTAAACCAGTTTGTTTAATGACATGTGTTTTCTTAGTTTTCTAAATGATAAATGAGTTTACCATTTTCAATTTGCAGTAATAATTCAAGGGTCACTTGCATCACAGCATAAGCTGTTATAATCATTGCATGTACATTTGACTGACTCTACCCTAATCACAGAGTACACTAGGCTATTTCATAAATCGCATGTGTATATCATGTTGCCACTTGTACATTCATTGTGGGAACACAGTGCCACACATACAACAGCACAGATATTGCGTAATTTCCACGTATATGATTGACTGGTTAAAACATGTTACGATACATGCGTATGGAAAAGTATTGTGACTATATTTTAAAATGCACTTGATTTGTATCCCTCGAGGGAGGCTACGGAAACTTGAAATATATCCAAAATGTGAAATTTTGCTTATCTTAGTCAAAATATCGTAAGTTCCTCATCTTCCATCTTCCCTAATAACAATGCAATTATAACGCAAATTGCATATATATTAACATGACCGGAAGTCTTATGAAAAATCTGATGCAAATAACCAGTCGCAGATCCAATGAAGGGAATGGGGATATGCAATCCCCCTCGCCATCAGCAAAAAACAAGCGAAATTTCTTCATACTTTTAATTTTCTCAGAATTCAGAAGCACTGTTTCATCAAATACTTCTATTCTAAAATGGGCAATTTCCTCCTCCAAGGAGTAAATTATCAAAATTCAATTTCCCATATTTTATAAATTCAGTAAGTGCAAATCATCTGCTTTATGCAAATATATTTAATATGATCAAATTATGGGCGTCGTAATATCATGACATTTACCTTTGCATAATTTCAGATTCAAGCATTTGCTTTGTAAAGCTTCACAGTCAACTTCCTATTTGCAAATATTTTTTTAGAAATTAAATATTTTTTATAAATTTCTACCATATATCTTTCATACTGCTCCTAAAAAAGTTGGATATATTTTGATATGCAAATGCAGACACTTCAATTTTCACACAATTATCACACGAATCACACACAGTTTTGTTTTCCTTCATGCAACCGTCATATAATGATTATACGAGCAGATTCTAAATTCCAGCTGTTCAAATTTCTTATAGAAAAACGCACTCAATGCTTGGCAGTTTACAAAATTTTCACTGTCCATCGTGCCGCCAAGGCTACTATATCAATTTCAAAAGCATGTTATGCTTGTTAGAAATAGCATTGTACACTAAAAAATGAATGGTATGCAAATGTATGTAATGCGTTTTAAAGTATTTTCCATGTTTGCATACAAATGGTAAGAACACATTGCTTTGATCCCCTAAATGACCTTTGCAGTAAATTTAAATAGAAATACAAAGCTTGCACAACCTCTTCACAAGGAAAAGTGGAAAAAATTCAAAAATACTGTACAAAATTAATAAATATTTCATTCTATCTTATGTGCGCTCTTACATACATTATAAAACACATATATTTTTATTATATATAACATGTATGCATTATCAGTTCATACCTCCGGATCAAATTTTTTCTGGGTCCTCCCCTGCAACTAGCAATTATATATAAATCAAAAAACATATATCAAGCAACACCAATCGCAACTGGATTGGATTACATTAGGCTACGGTTAGCGGTTAGACAATGTGATTGGCAACAAGAGCAGCTACAAAATAACTTCACACTGCGAATTATTTCGGGTGTCTAGGGGTGCAATTCTTCCAAAATGTGACAGATCACGCGTGACCAATCACATGGTCCAACTGTAGATTGGAACAATGATTTCTGAATTTAACAAATTTCTTAATCTAGTTTTGTTTTGGAAGATTCAAAACTAACTGTCGGCAAGCCTCTTCAGCGAAATCTACCTCTCCATAGACTATATTTTTAAAATCATGTGCAGTTAGTCAAGCAGTCGACTTATTCATTTGATTTAATTCAGTGTGAGCGCTTATAATAAAACGCCAAATAAAAAATTAAAATGACAGTATATAAAGATTTGGATTCAGTTGAAGTGGCTTACCAATGGTTAATTTTGAATCTACCAAAAAACAAATCCAAAAATCATTGTTTTAAAGTAATCTAATCCAGTGCTGATGAATATTTTTTTTGATTTATATACTTGTTAGTGGTATCAGAATTTTCTCAAGACTTTTCGGTCATGGTAATATACACGAAAATATACATACCGCCATATGCAAATAGGTCTCAATTTTTAACAAAATTGCTTGCGTAAAATACAAAACTAACGTATTTACAGTTAACAATGGCTAACGTATTCTTATTATTCCCAGAAGTATTAGTTCTTTAACCATTTTAACTGACTTAAATATAACTTGGTGATATTGATTGACTCTTCATGAAAAACATAGAAAGATTATGTTTCGAAATTTTACCATAACATGAGCACAAAAATCTGAAATATTGTTGTATAGAGGTATTGACCAAATATTTAATACTCAATTATAGTACTGGAAAAGAGGATAGATGATACCTGAAATGCATATTTGCGACTTTTCACAAATACTTGCAAAAATGATGATACTTTAATTTGCAAGGTTCTTGTGATTAGGTTTTAAATAGTATAGTCCTCCGCAGTGAACAAATTAGAAACAGAAATTTAAGCAGCAATTCTGAGGCGCTTGGCTTTACCATCTACATCCCATCAGCAGTAGTTGAAAGATTTGTGAGTTAAGTAGGTGTAACTTAAGACAAGTTAGTGAAACAAAATCGACAAACTACTGAAAAACTTTTTGTTTGTTTGGTATAACCAAAGTGATTATAGATGTTGATGTGACATTATAAATATATTTGAGATATTTGCTTATTCTGCAGACNCCATGTAGACGAAACATGAGTTAAATTATTGTAGGCTGGTTTACATTAAACGATGTTTTCAAATTATTAATAGATCAACAAAAATACAAACATTTTGACTATAGTCAAAAGACTAACCGTGTGGCACGCCCAAAAATTGAATTTTGCGGTTTACGATTACCGGTAGTCAAATGATGAAATAGAAAGTGTTCTATTTGAAAATGACTATTAGTCAAAAGACTAACCGTGTCGCACCCCCCAAAAGTCAACTTATTATAATTTTGAAAGAATATGGTAATTTTGCTTTTAAATAACTTTGCACTTTCATCTTAAATGTCATTAATAAATAAAATTAAGATCGTGGCCATTAAGATGGCGCAAACAAACAACTTTTCGAAATTGCTGTAGCGCGTTTTAAACCCAATTCCATTGCAATGGAGAGAGAGCTGTTCCAAAGGCTAGTTGATTGCGTAGCTATTTTGAATTTTCTATAAAGAATGCAACCTGCTAATTGGGTTAAATGTTTACATAATTCCTTAAGTAGCGTGCACACCTACAACTTTGCGCACAACTTTTTGGGTAATTATAAAGTTCACAGCAAAAATATTTTGCGTACACACTTACAACTTTGCGCACAACTTTTTAGTTGAATTATATGTATTACCATTTTTATTAATTAAATCTACAGTAAATTACACTACAACCAATACAATGAAGCAGTCTGAAGGAAAAAAACATAGTTTTGAAAGCACCTTATGCAATTTAAATCAGTCATGTAAATAATAATGCGCGGGTAAATTGTTTCTGTCACAATGAATCCAGCTATAGCAACATGCCTAATTGCAGTTTATGTCAATAGAGAACAACAAAATCGTAAGTTCCGCGTTAAGGCTTAAGTTAAGGTTACCTTAATGGCAGTGTGCGACGGGATTAGCTGAACCTTAACTTAGCAATTAACTTAACTTAACTGCAGTGTGCGACGGGGGTAAGAAATCTAAAAAATATGGACCAAAGAATTGATTTTAAAAAGATACATGTATGGTGTGACAAGTTCATTGAAAAGTGAACTGCATTTATCAGATGAAACATGTTTTGCGAATTTTTATAGAATGACTACTGATCATTTCGATTTCCTTTTGAATTGTTTGGGAAGTTACTTGCAAAAGCAACAAAGCTGCCTTAGAGAGGGTACGTTGTGCGAATGCGCCAAACCCTGCATACAAGAATAAATGAATATTACAATTATTGAAACACAGAAAGATTATGGGATGCAAAAGTAAAAAATATTTTAAAAAAATTAATAACACTAATTTTAAAATTGTTATTATAATATAATAATTATATCATCTGTTAATTAATTACAATAATTTTCTTCACTTGTAATGATATTTTTATTAAAGAAAAGTAGTTTGTTACAAAATTTAAATTGTGCACTTCTCAGAAATAGATTATTGAATTAAAAGTTCACAACAAAGTTGGAATCGCGTACACACTTACAACTTTTCTTGTGCGCCTCATTAAATCACGAAAGGTTGCGCGCAAAAGTAGAACCAATTTAACTTCTGAAATTAGGTTGCGCGCAAAGTTGGAATCGCGTACACACTTACAACTTTTCTTGTGCGCCTCATTAAATCACGAAAGGTTGCGCGCAAAAGTAGAACCAATTTAACTTCTGAAATTAGGTTGCGCGCAAAGTTGGAATCGCGTACACACTTACAACTTTTCTTGTGCGCCTCATTAAATCAAGATAGGTTGCGCGCAAAGTTGTAAGTGTGCACGCTACTTTACATATGCGGTTGTTTATGAGTGATCAATTAACTATTCAATACGCGTTCGTGAGGGTAGAGTATGAGGCCTATTTAATACATCACCCGAAATGGTCTCCCGTCACCTACAGTTGAAATGTCATTATAGCGACTCCACTTCTCAGTAAACAATTTCAGTGGTAATCGCGTGAAGTACACGTGGAGAACAACACGAACGTTAGTGGAAATCACGTGGAAGACACTAATTAGTAATTTTTGTAAATGTATATGCAATGCAATTTACGCAGTAACCTCTTTTGACTATTAGTCACAATCACAATATTTGACCATTAGTCAAATTTTTTTACTAATAGACAAAAGAATGCAAAACCGCAATTTTGACTATAGTCAAAAGACTAACCGTGTGGCACCCCCTTTAATGAGAAAACTTAGCTAATTTAGCAGGAGTAGCACAATTAATAGAAGAAATCCGCTTACAAAAATTGTTTAAAAATATGTTTACAAGTCTTATCAAAGCAGACTGAGAGCAGTTACAACTGTTAAATCCATTAATAAATTTAAAAAAAATTACAATGTGCTTTCTACAGTGTGTAATATTCCGATGAATTAAAAAAAAAAGAATAACATTGAACAACATATTCAAAAAATGTATTCGAAGGAGGCTGTAAGCCACCTCTGGAAAGCATTTCCTGATATATTCTGGACGGATTGTCGTCTGCTGCACAAGCAAGTTCTTTATGGTTTGAAGCCTATAAATTCAGAAACATAATATTCTTCAGTTGACAGGTTTTCCAAGCCAATGGATCATTGATCTAGAGCTTCAAGAACACTTTCACTAAGTTCAGTGCTGCACATGGAACATGAATGCCGAAAATCTATTTCTCGCGGAACAATATCAAGCCTAAAAAGATAATAAAAGAAATAAATATTTATAATATGAATTACATAAAATATGCGTCACTTAATACATTTACAATGTATGTATTTATATATGGAAAACCTTACCTAGTACACAGCTGTGCCATATCCAACCGGTGAGTCTCAAAAACTTTTTGACATGAAATGTAAAAACAACCGCCTGCAGTCTGGCGAAAATGCCCAAAATGAGACTCAATATCATCGTTTGAGAAGAAACCAAGTGTAACATAATTATGCCTAAAAGCCTTGTCAGTTGTAAGAAGAGTCTTTGACATTTCCATAAACCCACGTGATGTATGAAATAGAGGGTATGCTGTATCAGTAGTTAAAGAACGAATTCTGCAAGATTTCACAGTCATAAAAAGAGCTAATTTCGCCAGTTCATCTAAAATGTGAAATTTATGGGATTCTAAAGTTGAATCGCGTTTAATGTTTGCAGCAGTAGTGGTCTGAACATTGACAACATTCCACCATTGCAAAATTTGGTGAGGAATAGCTTCGTACCAACTGCGTTGGGTCTCTTACTGATTTCAATATTGCAGGAAAGTGCAGCTATAGTTTTTTCATTAAATGCTTTCAAAACAAGTTTGACATTTTGTCTTTCAATCAAAGAAGGAAAAACCGATTGAAAAGTTAAAGCTTAAAGTCGAACTAACAAGATTACCTCACTTTTGTATAATGAAATTAAATCTGCCCAATCTGCTACAAATACTTCTCCGTCGTGTAAGAATCTAAGCTGCTTAGATTAGAAAACTACTATCAGATTGATTTAAACATTTCTATGTGATTTGTTAAAGTGTTACAGATGGAAGCCTGAGGTACTGTCGAAGTGTTGAGTCGAGAGATCTTGATTTAGTCATCCATTTAAAAGCAATTGAAATTAGTTCTGGAGAATATAATTGGGCGGTGATTCGTTCAATAAGCATTTCAAGGTGCGAGATGATAAAACTTTGTTTAACTGCGTCATCATCATTAATAGGATTTTCACCTTTAACACCACGAATTACTTCATGTAATTGAGACCAGAAACGTATTTCCTAAATTCGCATTCTAAATAATATATATATATATATATATATATATATATATATATAATAAATTCTACAATAACTTACCCAAAGAAAATCCATAGGTAGGCCTACTTTAAAAAGTTTTTTAAATGCAGATACTTTAATGCTTATTGCTGTTTCTGCACAATCCACATTTAGCACAACACTCCAACTAGAAACAGGCATTGACGACAAAGAAGCATCTATAGAATCAGCTATGACAATAATCTTAAAGTCGTGAGACTTGAATATCATCTATGAATTAATTTATTATGAGCATATAAAGAAAATGCTTACGGTTTTTGAACTTTTGTAGCACATCGTTTTTAAAATTGTACCAAAAATTACTCGAAATTGAGTCCATACAGAGAAATTCTTTCAATTGGTCTTGCTTCACATTTCTAACACTGGGAAGAGATTTGTGAGAGTTCCGAATTGGCTCATTTGGAAAAAGAGAGGGAGGAACTATAGGCCTCATATGACCACCTTGTACTTTTCTTGTGATTACGTTATCGGGCCAATGAACTTTGCATACTCCAATATGTCTTTTACTCCTATTGACAACTTTGGGTAAGGCATGTATCCAGCGGTTCCTCATAGAAGTGAAAAAACAGGAATTCTTTCTTTCTGCAATGTATTAATTTTTGAATCAGAATTCGAGCGACATCCACTAACGCAACATTTACGAGGCATAATTCGTTTAAATGTGTGCAAGTGCGGGTAATTCGAGAGGAGTATTAAAATTTTCGCCGCTAGAGGCATTATAACTGGGAGTAATTAATATGAGCATATCAATGCACCAGCCTACAATAAATTTTTTCTTGTTTCGTCTACATGGCCTGTAGATTTTGAACGACTTGATATATATATATATATATATAC
>CABFPE010000175.1:97210-108057 GCA_900660155.1 Hofstenia miamia | reverse complement strand
GAGTACAAAATATTTTACAACTTCATACAAACTACATTCTACAAGCAAGACGAGATTTTACGTAGATAGAAGTTTTCATTTTTCTGAAGCCAAGTGACAAAAAGTATAATCTCAGTAGTAAAAATATTTTTCCATTATCTGCATGATTTCAAGTTTATGACAACATTTAGAAATGACCGTGAAGCTAAGTGAACAGCGGCAAAAAGAGCAAAAGCAGCTAACAAAATCACTAACAATAATATTTTGTGTTTCATAATTACCTGGTTGCCAAATAGTATGTTCGTTGCTTCTTCTGGATTTTGGGACCCACATATTATTCCATTTGGTAAGCAATTCACATTAAATTGTGATTAATCTGCTGAAGTTTATTATAACCATTATAAATTTAGATAATTATTAGATATCAGATAAATTCTAGAAATCAAAAAATCTTTTAATAAAACAACTGAAAACTACCTAAGACGTTATCTATAAAGTTTGAAATCAAAATTCAAACAATCCGTTCTTTTATAGTGATTTAAAAACAATAGAGGCACACTCATTTTATTGAAGATTGAAGCCAATTTTGTGACTTGATGACTAGACGACCCAATTTATTGCCTGACTCGAGACCAGCGCTTATGAAGTTTTTAAGCAAGTTTTTAGCAATGTAAGCTTTATGCCAATTTTCAGGGCTAAGTAATTAATATCAATCTTTGACATTTGCTTCTTGCTCTAGGTTTTATCTAGATTTGATAGATCTCAGAAAATTAATTTTAATATATTGTCATGCGAAACTATTCATTCTTTACCCTGTGGCACGACTTAAATGTCTTACATTCCATCTACTTGCTACAACCCCGCAACCGGTTGCAACTCTAATACATAGATTTACTACGACTTACTGCAAATCTTTTGAACAAAGATAGTTTGAAAATAGAATCCCTACCAAACGTGTTACCTTTTTCTTAGAAAATTTCTGATATAGATGATGATTGTTTAAAAATTAGATTTTCATTGAAATAAAATAAATATTTATAAAATATTCTTAAAAAGAAATTTTGTGTACCTTCATCAGAATGTAAAGCTTACATTTCTGAATAAATGGTTTTATTAAATTAATTTCGATAAACAATTTAAGCTCAAAATTTGCTTTGCAATTTAGATATGTAACTGTTTCAAAATTTAAAGATCTCAAAGAATGTAATAACTTTGTTTGCAAACTCTGCTTCAAATCAAAGGATGACATTTTCAGAAAAAGGTTCAATGTTTAAATTTTCATATTATAAACGCAATGTGATTTCCAAAATATTTTAGGTTCAACTACCAGAACTTAACGTCAGCAAATAGTCGCAATAAAAACAATTTTTTATTGAATAAAATTGTGTTGCTTAGTCATTCTTACATTACAATATTTAGAAGGCTGGCTTTTGGTTGAAATTGGCTCCCATGGAAACAGTGCAATTAATTTTCTAGTTTATGGTTTTACTCATTCAGGGTTTCGAAAAGCCTATTTAACCATTGGACACAGTCTACTGCCTTGCTTTATAAGAAGTCCAAATTAAACAGTTTTATTTATAATTGAAATGACTTTTGATTACAGCATTACTCAAAAGGGATATCTTATAGTTAATATTATTATTATTGTTTACTTATTATTATCTGGAAATATATAATTTTAGAACTGTTGGTTATGTTGAAAGCTAAACAAACCTAACTCAAATTTACAGCAATATTTTTTATAAACTTAATTTTTGCAATGAACTAGGTTTGATTTAATAGTATTTCTAATAACTATCAAGCAAATATAGAAATATCATTTATACTCCAATCAAAGATCAGAGAGTTAATAAATGTTAAGATCATAGTTGTTTAACTAGGATTACACACAATTTGCTTATAGCTAGCTCACTAACGTCCAAGAAATTTAACACTTTTTAACCCATTGAAAAAAATATCAGTAGAATGAGATTCATTAATAAATTCATTAAATCCAAGTGAATGTGTATATTAACTATTTGAATTCAAAATATAATCTAAAATCTATGCTTTCTGCCAATTCAATCCAACAGAATATCTATAAAGATTAACAGCTTATTATTAATAAGCTTAATTCCAATTCGAAATCTGCCGCTACCAGGCTCCAACTGAAATTTCCTTGATGACTTGCAAATTTCCTAATTGAATCGACAAGAGCAATTACTATTTGAAAAAAAAATAAATATGATTATCTATTCTGATCGACTAAAATATAATAAAATGATCTTAAAAAAATTTAGTGCTCTATAATAAGTTAAATATGCGTATTTTGGACCAAGCTAATTGTGGACATAATAAGTGTTGCAACTAAACTTTTTTTGAATTTTCCTTAATCAAGTCATGTTTTGAAAATTTGGCGTGTTGACATATTGTAGACGACTAAAAAATAAAAAGTATAAACCTCATGAAATGTTGTCTTCAGATTTATTAATGCTTGTTATAAAGTGCATCTGTAATATACTGAAATCAATTTTTGTGAATGTGACCTGCTTTAGATTTGTCACATTTTGATTGGAAATTGGCCGCAATTTAAATTTAATCACAAATTTAAAATGAATGCTTTAATATGAATTCTATGTATAGTATAACAAAATGAAACCCAAGTATCACAGTGTGTATTTTGGCATTTTTTTAAATTGCACTAATTTAATTTTAACAAAAATGCTAAAAAATAACAGTGCACTCAATTTTTTAATAACCTTTCTCCCTAAGAATATTTACTTATTATTATTATTATTATAATTTAATACTTATTAACTTTTATAAAATGAATTTGCATAGTGTCAGCTTCACTGAAAATTAACAAAAAATCATGAGAAACTGTAAAAATGGCTTCGTTGGCCATCATAATTTCTAAAATATTTTAGACATAAACTAATTCTCCAATTAAAATCTCATCAAAAGTCATATCTAGCTTAATAATATTTTTCATTTTCATTTATCATTTGCAAAAACTCCATATCTACAACATTCAAGAAATGACAACACAGTATTTAGACAAAAGTATTTGTACAATGATCATACATTTAAACAATAAAAAATGCAAAATAATCAATTTAAAAATAGTTTTGGAAAGTCTATATACTGACCATACTGGTAGGTTTGAAGCATAAATTTTCATGAATATCCAAATGTGAATCGACTTAATAGTAAATTTGTTACTTGAATTATGTTAATTTCTAAGATTAATATAATTTCAATGCTTCATAGATTATACAGTGTTTTACAGTAAATGATTTTTGGGAAATTGAAAACCTATTGAAGGTAATTTGCATAGTTAAAATAGACAAAATATCCCACTAGGCTTTGAAGCAGGTCAAATTTTTGGACCCTATACAAATCAATGCAAATGATATACAGCCCCTACCCCCACGGAACCTACCCATTTTCTAAATTTGTCTCAGCCCATTTAAAATGAACCTTGCAAAACTTGAAAATATTTGCACACATTGTGCAAAAACTGCAAATCTTGAAAAATATAAGTATTTGCAAAAACTTTCACAATATCTGAAGTTTAAACACGAATAAGAAAAACAACGATTGTTACATGTTCTACTACATTATCCAATAATTTTCTTATCCTTCAAACACAGATTTTAAATTCTCAGTATGGCTTTCGGCCATATAAATCTACTGCACTATGCTTTCCACGATTCCTTGATGGTGTCTCTTCTCACTTTGATCATAGTTTTCCTCTTTTTTGACTCTCGTGACTTTCAAAAACTTTTGATAAAGTTCCTCATTGTATCTTACTAAGCAAGCTTTTGAAACCTGTTGTTGACTATTCTTTCATTTCTTTCATCTCCGATTATCTTTCTGACAGAACTCGATTAGTTTTTATTGACTCCGTATTTTTGATGAACGTCCTCTTATTTTGGGTGTACCTCAAGGTTCGATTCCATGGCCACTTCCGTTCACGTTATTACTCAATGGTTCTTTAATCTAATTCTGATTGTATGATATATGCTGATGACATTAGTATTTTCTCTTCTGACTCGAATAGTATGATTCTACTAATAGACCTCCACTCAATATCTCTAAACTTGCTTTTTAGCAATGAAAAGAATCTTTCCAATGAAGCAGGAGAGCTCTTGCTATTTTCAGCAATCCATATTCGATAAGATTTAATGAACCGATTGCACCGATTATTCATTAAGTCATGTAATCTAAAGTTTTCAACTTTCGGTGAAGCATACAAAATTGAGGTTGATTTAGACTCAAAGCATTTTACAAATCCAATTCATTGCATAGTAATTTGTGCTGTTCACTAACTTTTGCATTATTGCTTCATTGATAGGATGATAATTCTTGCTCTCTCAACAATGACACATTTGTAATGTCGCCCTAGTTGAAACATTTACAATTCAGCTTCATTTCTAAGCATAATATTCGAAATGTATCATGTATAATCACGTGTTGGAATTATTTATTGATTTTATTTTACTAGCCTGATACCTTGCAAACTTGAAATAAAGAAAAGTCGGTCGATTGTTCGATATTACAGGCAGAAATTGAAGAAAAAAAGATGCCATTCAAACGAATTTTGAGTTAGTTTCGAGTACTCGAAGTGTCGAGTTGAAATTTCAGACCTCGACTCGAATTTCGAGTACTCGCAGGGCCTAATATACATATATATATAAATATATATAAATATAAATATACATATATATATATATATATATATATATATATATATATAAAAATATAAATAGCCTAAGACATGGTTAAGCGAACTCTACAAAATTAACAAGAATTATTGGGCACAAATTCTTTGTAATTTTTATGGCAACCAATAAAAATATTGCATGGAAAATAAATGTCAGCGCTACATTTTTATTTCGAAAATGAATTCAAGTGCTCACTCTGAAGCAGGTCTATCTCTCGTTGCAGAATGGACTCTGCCATTTTCAGAAATCCAAACTCCCTATCTCATCACGATTAGAATCATATACATGTCATTACTTCTCATAGCAATATCACTTGGAGTTCCAGGAAATATATTAGGTAAGCATTATTAAGACATAAACATTCAAGATTTCTACAATAGATTTTATTAGCACTTGTGGTTATAGCAAGCTTTTTAATGTAAACTAATGTTGTCTATTGATATATTTTAGAACATAAATCTTCTTTCTGTGAAAGTTGACTTTCAACTGTTCTCACAAATGCTTCATAAATTCATTTACTAATTGTCTAAATAATGGCAGTAGTTTCCAGCATTATTTGATGCATGGATGTGTTTGACTTTCATTAGAGGTACGCCACAGTAGTAACTGTTCCGTTTTATGATTGAGCCATTGATTACCTTTCAAACTTGTTTTCTATTTACAATATAATTATACAATATTTGTCATGAATTGCTTTGTAATCCAGTGTGTTAGTTGGCTGTGCAAATGTTTTGTTTGTAGTCTATTGTAATTTTGATGAATNATATATATATATATATATATATATATATATAATATAATTTGCAAATTTTGCAGGCACTTATATAACTTACAATTTCTATGAAAAATACTTTGCAAATTTTTGTATAATACCTGCAAATATAGTGCAAAAACGTACAAATATTTTCAAGCATACCACAAAAATCTGTAAATATTTGCAAACCAATCCTCAAAAAATTGCAAATATTTACAAGATACTTGTAAAATTTAAAATGTTTTCTGTCAATGATTTCAATTTTTGCAAAGGGCCACAATATGATAAATGCGTTCTTTGTAGTGTAAGTTGTGTTCAGGCAGCTTAAGTTAATCTCAATTGAGATAAGTTTTCAGAATGGCCTCATGTCACCAAAACAAACATAAATAGTAGGAAATTTAATACTTTACTATACATTAGTTATCATAAGACAAAGAACTAAATGGAACACACCATTCAATCATTCAATGTAGCCTTAGCTTTAAACATCGTGGTATCTTTTTGAAAGGACAAACTTATCTTAAGAAGTTACAAGATACGTTTTTAGCCAATTTTTATTATGCAAAGCATAATATCTGAAGACAATGTTTGTCTACACTATCTTTGTTGTTGGCTGATTTATAAATTATTTGAAAACAATTTAGTATCTTGAATTTGACAACGGCTCTTCAAAATGTAATGTTAATCTTTGTATTGTTATTAGAAATTGATTTGCTGTATTTTATGATGTCGCAATAGATTAAAAAATGAAAATTCAGCGTTGTGCTCATGTAAATATTTGTATCATATCACAAATTCGGTTTACGACAATTTGCCAACTAATATATGCAAATTACAACATTGAATGTCAAAGTATAAAAAAATTAGTAATGATTATTTATTTTAAATGTTTATATTCATTCCAAAGATGTATTTATACATTTAATTTCAATTAAATGATTAGCATAAATGAAATTGTGAGCATGGAACATATATAATCTTGCACTGCAAAATCTTAAAAATATGAATTTGTACATTGGGGTTGTTTATATTTTAGTGAAGTTAGAAAAGTTGCGTTTGAAAAACATGACGAAGTACAATTTTGCTTAAAAATCACCGCGCAAAAAAAAGATTCTTTTCAAAACGAAAATTTTTGCTCTAAAAATTGAAATAATTAAGGGAATCATCTGTTACCAAATATGCAATTTATTACATTTTTGCCTTTTTTTGTACCTCAAGTCCAAAATTGATAAAAATATCCTTTATGAATGTCATGAGAATTTCACGCATCTAGTTTTAGGAGAGATCAATTGAATTTAAATGCACCTAAGTAAACATTTGCTTAGTGGTACTTCGTTTATTAATGTGCAATGTTATACTCTAATTTAAACAACTGCAGACATTACGTACTTGATTGAGATGATTTATGTCAAAATTAATTTGGAAAAATTAAACTCTTTGGTGTGCATATGCACTAGTTTACAATTTACATGCGACAAAACAAGTAACACACCGATTGTGGCATTAAGACAAATGCATGTAAAAAAGTAATCAATGTCACCATTATTTATTGATGCAATATGAACTGATTTAAAGAATAAACCTTTCGCCCGACTCGAGACGACCAAGCCGCAAAAAGTTGATAATTTGGATTTGGTACATTTGTATAAACAACTTTAGTGATAGAGTTAAGTTAGTTGAAATTCTAGATAGTGTAAATAGCTATAGGGTACAAATAATACAAGACAATCTAAATCAAGATTACAAAAAAAATTATAATTTATATCGAATTGGAACATATCATCCAGATAGAGCACATTAAATGTGGAATGTTCAATTCATTCTAGCGAATAATACTTTCAAAGAGAACTTGAATATATAGATCTTTATTAATAAGGAAACTTAACCAGAATTCAGTATGTTAGAAAACCGGATTCTTAGAAAACAATTTGAGCGGATTGAAAGAGGTGTAATCAGACAATCCCTAACAATCAGACATTTTAATTTTTTCAAAGACAACCAGTTGATTAAATTTGATAATTGAATAGTACGAGATTTAAGAAACGCTATTTTCGAAACAAATTAAAATTATGATTTTTTACAAACTATTCTATTTTTGAATGCTTAATCTCTCAATAAAGGAGTTGCTGAACTAAAGCTTTTGGCGTCTTTTAACTGATAAAATTATGATATGCTAAACTTGGTTCTCAACCAATTCTGATCAATCTCAAATTAGGTTATCAATTTATTAATTCCCGTTTCATTCTGAAAAAAAGGGTAAACCTAGGAGCAGATTTATGGTGCATTTATGTATAATACAAAATTGGCCCTTCGGGTTATGTTAAGAAAGTATCTAGCCCGACATCTACTGACTTAAACATTGTTATGATTTTATGCAAGCATATTAAAATGTGCATTGCATGCATTTATTTTAACACTAAATTTTCCAATCAATACAAATGTAAGGATATCGGATGGTCTCTAATTGAGATTACTGGCAGCCTCTATGATGATCTGGATTTCCCAATTTTGATGTATGAAGATCTTAATTAGTCAACGCAACCAATGATGAGCAATTTAAACTTCCGTTTAAACTACGGTTAAACTTTAGATTAAATACAAGTTTATATAAATGTGGCAGTGAATTAAACTTCAGTTTATATTTTAGACTCAATTCAAACTATTAGCGTCTAATTAACTAATTAAAGTCATTAGTTCGTGCGTGGAGTAATTGGCAAATATTTTAGAAAGATTGGTAACAGGAAAATTTTTCAAATTTTGCGGTAGTGGCCCAATATATTCCGGGTATTTTGCCATCTCCCAAAAATTGCAAATTAACCTTTTCCATTGGTAAATTTCTATCGGAAAACCGCCAAAATCGCATCTCTATGAAAACAATTGGCAATTGACTGATTATGAGTTCTTAAACGGCCAAAACTTTAATCGACGTTTAAATGTAATTTGGCATGTTTAAACTACAGTTTAAATAATTGTGTTCAGTTTAAGCCTTTCCCTAGACTCCATAGTACGCAATTACCAATTTTGCATTTTTCTTCATGGCCCTCGCTTGATAGGGTCTTCCTGATCAATTTTTTATACTGTTTCTTAAATTCTTAAATTTGACTTTTTAAAACAGATTTTTCAAAATAAAATGTGCCTGCATTTATTTAGAACATAAATTCCCGATTGCATGCAGAACAAATTAGATTTTAGAAAATCTTAATAATAAAAACCTAAATGACAATAATCGTTTAGTAAAAAACCATATAATTTGTGAAATGAATTTCCTCAAACACTAGGTTTGCAAGATGAAAAATAAATGTCCCAAAGTGATCTCCAATGTAGTGTTTTGTAATGGTATGTGTCACTGCACGAACGCAAGTCAGGCTATACAAATCTATTCCAAGTTCTTCTTCTCTATTCTAATCTTTCAAAAGTAATTTTATATGTATTCATTATTTAAAATAACAACAGACTCTACTGATATTAAATTTATTCATTACAAATGTATTTATAAATGTTTGAAAATTCAATTCTACAACATATTTGGAGGATTGTGAGATAATAGCTGTTCAATTATTTCGTTACTTTAACCTAATCATCTTTTATTGATAACCATAACAAACAAAATACTCAAAATATCAATTTTCAAAAATAAAGACTTTTTAGTGATAAAAAACTTTAGCATTGAATAAACAAAAACTAAATACACTAATTGGATTAAATTAATCATTGTTAATATGGAGATGAACTTGCTGCAAAACCGCGTATACTGCAATCAGTAACTGTTGCTACAGATAGTATAGATCAATTTTGGATAACTGCAGCTAACCACATAGCTCTAGTTCTGAAGGTAATTTTGTCTCAAGTTAGTGCAATGGGATTTTGTATAATTTTCCTCATTAAATTCTCAAAGGAAATTTTATTCCCACCGGTTTTTCATACGATTTCTATTCCCATGGACAGCTCTGCCAAAATTTTCTTCAAAAATGTTTTATTATTTTTTTCTTATACGTAAAAATTTTAATGTTCGATACAAAGCAATCAAAACATTAGCAATTGAAACAGTTATAACTGCTTTGAAAAGGCATAGAACAAAATCCTAAGACATTCAGAATATTTTCTTCAAAAATACAAGTATAAGAAACCAATAAAACATCCAATTCTAGAGGCTGTTGTACTAATACAGTTCCGGTCTTATTCAGGGTACCAGTTCTGTTAGTATGATAGAGGATTAAAAAATGCGGTACCGTTTACAGGTGGGACTTCAGTATAATATTAATGAAGTTTTGTTTTTGAGAATCTTCAATGGTATGGCCGCAGACAGAACTGAGACAAAATTTTTGTGGTACCAGAGAATCCCTTCCAATTCATGAAAATATCTTTAAGTTAAACAAATTTGAAAATCCTAATCTAACCAGAGTTGGAAACGGATACACAAAATTAACAACACCAAATAGTACCCATTAGTTGATTTCCAAAGTTTTAAGGAATGTATAAGACTCAATGCTAATTTTTGAATTTGCCAACCCTGATCAATTTTTTAGAGTACAGTGTAATAAAATGGAATGTAAAATTTTCTAAGTCAACTAAATAATTTTTCGTTTTGTAAAATGTTTTTTTTAATTTTCCATTTTCAATTTTCAAGAAATAAACTTTAGAGAGAAGAAGAAGCAAAGATTGTGAATTCAAAGACTGTTGTTTTATGAAATCTTTAATGAAGTGCTTATTAGACTATTAAAGGCAACTCAATTGGGTTACATTTATTATGAAGAAAGTTTTCAAAGAAAAACTGCACAAAATAATTTCTTTTTCAAGTGAAATGGACAGTTCTTAAAGACATCTCGTTAATGGTGTCATAGGTTTGGAATATCATTGAAACCAGTAAAAAATCAGAAATTTGGCAACTTATCTATTTAGTGAAAACTCAAATAACACCCTAAAAAAGGTAGAGGGAGTTAAACCCAATAGAAGAACCTGTGACGTATTTCGGACATAAATAGGGCAAATACTTTTAACTAACCTCACACCAGAGGATATTATCATATAGATTGTCAAGACTATTTAGAGCATTATTTAGTTTAAAGTCAGCAAGTTTAGTTTGGTTTCAGAAACACATAAGCAAAAGGTAATAATTTCAGATACTTTTGGAGGTTTAAATTAAGTTTTGGTAAAGTATACTTTAAAGCAAAAGTTTCATTTGTCCGCTGGGGAGATTATTTGTCGTAGTCAATGTTTGACTGTATCATAATACATTAATTTTCATAATTGAATTTTGTGAATAAATTATAATTTAATTTGCAGTTCAAAAAGTCAGAACATTAGCGTTTAAAATCCATTAGGAGAAAATTGAATTAAATTTGTTAGGACTGCACTAAATTGAAAGCAATGGCGTAGAATATATATATATATATATATATATATATATA
>CABFPE010000175.1:85739-97037 GCA_900660155.1 Hofstenia miamia | reverse complement strand
TATATATATATATATAAATATTTCAAACCTACTGATTGGATTGACTGAAAACAAGGTGGAATCGCTTTCTACTATATTTTTAAAACCTTTAAACAAACATGTAAGTTTTGTATTGGCCTTCGTGTTTGAGTTGATCCCAGTTGGCAGGTTATAAGAGAATGGTGATAGACAATTCTAAGAAATCATGAATAATGAAATGACTAGTGATTAATTTGTAGAATTACACTACTATTTCAATGTCATATTGCCGGATTCAGGTTGAATATGTTAAACAAATACGTTATTGCTATGATATGAGTATAAAAGACAATAAATTGTAAATTATTCGAAAACTATTGATCAGATTGCCCTCAAACTAGGTAAATTATTTACTAATATAAGCTTTAAACTTACCTTAGAGGTTGATTTGGCACGGAATCGCTGGATATCATAGAATGTAGGTAGGAAATACTTGGAAATAATTATTCAATAACTAGTGATGAATTTGTAGCATCCGTCTAATATTTCAATATCGTAATGCCGGGTTCAGGCTCAATATTTTAAACAGATGCGTTATAGCTGGGACGTGGGTTGGAAAAGCTAATAAATCGAAAATTTTTCAAAAGTGCTCATCAGATTGCCCTCAAACTAAGTAAACCTATTTTTTGGGCTTTTTTGCATTCATATAGTTTATTTACTTATTTTCGTTAATAATTAGCAGGTATCTTCGTTTAACATAGAACATTAAATGTACATAGTGACATTGAATATTGTCAGCATTCACACAAATTCAGTAAAATATGCAATTTATTATAAGATTGTACCGATAGAATGAATCAATGCAATTTTGTTCTATTTTTTTTCATGTGATAGAAATTGTACTGCACAATAATTATATTTCCCATATGCTATTTAAATTGTAAAAAAATACATCATGAAGATTAAAACGACCTAAATAAAAAATAATAAATATTTCAGTATAAAAATAGGTTAGTACTATCCTCTGACACATGCCTATATTTTTTTGAGGGAATCAATTGACATACGAGATGGATCTGGAAACCAGCAAGAAAGATGACAGAAAGAAATAAAAAAATTAGTGGAAATGATGAGTGATCCAACAAAAACTGTTAGCCAACGCGATGCAGCAAGAAAGTTTAGAATTACACAATCCTATGTTTGTGACATCGTGCATGATGCAGGTCTGCAAGCATTCAAGAAACAAAATGTTGCTTATTGCAGTCTAAAACAACTGGAAACACAGAAATTAAGAATTTAAGCTCAATGATGCTGGTTCATGCGTTCACCTGACATCGTCATGGATGATGAAACTATTCTACTCTGTCGCATCACAAACTGCCTTGAAATCAATATTATTATGCAACTATCTGTGGTGATACAAATGATGAAGCAAAATATGCACCAATGAAGAAGTTTGAAGAGAAAATTTTAGTTTGGATTGTCATCAGTAAAAATGAAATTTCAAAGCCTTGCTTGATGCTTTCATCTATGGCAGTTGCGAAGGAAGTCTATGTTGAAAAAGGTTGAAAAAAAATGTTTACTTCCTTTCATTTATACATACCATTCAAATGGAAAATATTTATTTTGGCCAGATTTGGCTTCATCGCATTATGTCAAATTCACTCTCGACTTTATGAATGATAAAGTTCTTAATCCTCCAGTGTGCCCTAACCTAAGGCCTATTGAAGATATTTGGGGAATGCTAAAGACCATTGTCTATGAAGGAAATTGGCATACCAGCAGTTTAGACCAGCTGAAAGGTCGAATATAAAGATCAATTCAAAAGATTGATTCAGACGTTTTCGGTGAGATGATGGTGAATGTGAAGAGAACAAGGAACATCATCCAGTTTCCATTGACATTTTTATTTAGAAGCATATCCACCTAGTTGTTCCATTTAATTCATGCTATCAAAATATTTTGTTTAGAATTGAAATAAGCATTTTAATTTTTTCGGATCACCCGTTAGAATAATTCTAAGCACAGTTAATGTTACAACTTACCAAAAAATGCATCTTGTTTAGAGAATGAAGTTAATTACTCAAAATACTTATATAAATTCAATTCTTTAGACTCTCTAGACTGTATTTTGATAATAAATTATTCAACTTCATATAGTCCAACGGCCGCTAAAAAATATACTGATTAATATTCTAGTTTCCAAAGAAATCTCACTAATCAATATATTCGGAGGAAAAAACAAACCAATGAGTATTTTGAACTCAATAGAACAAAATTATGTTACACTTTTGTATAGTATGATATTGAAGAAGCAGTTGTGATTACATAGGCCATTGAACCGCCCATTCTGAGATAAAGCAAAACTTATTAATTTCAAGTTCTTGATTTTCGAAAGATCCACTTACTTACATTTCATTCCAAAAGTTGATTTCACATAATTCCATTTACTTACTAAATGCTGACAAACTGACAAACTTTGCTTCTTAGCGCAGCGCTTTTCAAGTGGTTTAACTGATCTTCTGGAAGCAGTATACATTCCGTAATCTTGAGCAGTGTGCGATTTTTACCATTTATTAAAACAGTCGATAAGTATTTTTTTACGGTTAATATTAAAACCACAAGAATGGTTAGTTTTCATTGGTAGCAAGAAAATTTTCCGGAGCACAATATGAAGCTTAACTATTTGTTCAATGGTATTTAAATGCATAAATAGTACTAAGTCAATGTTATCGATTTTATAAATAAAGTGCCAATTGATACAATATATATCATAAAGGAACGTTTCAGAATCGAGCACGTAGTGTTTTACTATTTCAATACGTCTCATTTTGTTTAAGTGCATTTCATTGTCCACTAGCAAAAACATGTTGTGATGGCTGAAGCTACAAGAAGACAGTTACTAGTATACCGGCTAAGTGTATTAGTAATTGCATAGTCAATTAATGTACTGCTGAATTGCGTTATACGTGTAGGACTAATAATGCTGTTAAAGATTTATGAATATGAAGAAAGTTATTGATAAGGTATGCTTGTTTTTTATCGAGGAAATTAATATTGTAATCGTCACACATAATTAACCTGTCAAAGCATGGTAAACTTTGAATTTCAAAGGATTTGTGCTCCAGAATGTCATTTTCAAATTTCTTATGAGGCGAATAGCTCATATTTAAAAAAAAATTTTCAGTGTGTTTATATTCTAACAACATACTCTCAAAAATTTCATGTAAAGTTTTTAAATCTGGGTTGCGCTTGAATTCTAAGTATTTTGGTGCAATAATTAAGAGACCACCGCCAGTCTTAAATCAAAACTTACTAAAGAAATCCAAAGTGTTTTTCGAGGAATTCCATAAATTTACGTTAACATCAACCTTGAACAGAGTTTCAGTGAAACAGAATATTGCCAACAACTTTTTATAAATTTTGAGAGACTTTCAAAGGAATTCCTATAAGATCATTAACGTTCAAGGCAGTAACTTTTAATTTACTGAATGAAAAACTTAACACATTGGCAATATCACCTTGTGCATGGACATTATTATGAGGACAGGGTTTTGCTGCACATCATTGCTTAACATAATAACTAGTGGGTGTACGTTATATTTAGCCGTTTGCCTATTGCAACAAATTATTCCTGCATAATTATGAATAAAACTATTTAAAAATGTGTAAATTTTTTACCTTTTAGAAGTCTTAAAAGTAATTGCTGTTCTTCAGAATTAAGATAGTTTCCTTTTGCTTTGATTTGATTTATTATAATCACTAGGCTGTTTTCTTTCAACTTTAAAATGTCTCTTCAGAGCCAGACAAATTGTACAAAGCCAAATGTGGAGAAGTGCAACATTTTGTTGTCTTCAAATAGTTTTGCCAATTTTACTGTTTATCCCAATACTGTTAAAAAGTTGTTAATATCATAAATCTTATCAAGATTTTGCGGACTGCAGTCAAACTGGCATTTGGCATCCCATTACATATTTTATCCTTGCTCCTATCATTAAGTATATCATTTATTCCCACACTAACACCAACATTTTTCACCTGAGAATGGGAATATGAGGAAAGTTCTGATTGATTTTTTCAGTGTTAGCTCCAGGATAAATCTACACTTTTGTATATTCTTTATTGACCAGAAGATATTTAGGTGTTAAGAGCAGTAGCATCATCTTCCATAAGTTTTGGCTTCGTCGTTTTAATCTCTTGGTGTTGATGGACCTCTTTACCAAGGTAAGACTTGAATCAAGTTTCATGTACTTTCATCATTTCCTCCGCATTCAATGAATACATTAGGTTAAGCAGCTTGTTTTAGAATCTTTTATATGATTCGTTTTAAATTCATTGAAGTTAGAATTGTCTTTGTAAATACTTGAGAGAAAATCCATTGTATAAGAGCTGAACAAAACACGACAGTTCTGTACGAAATCAAAACTACTACTACTATTACTACTACTACTAAGCTTTATTAAACTGTATATAAAGAATAACAAATATATAACTAATATTTACAAAAGCTAAATGATTTTTTGCAGTCACTGCATAAACATAAAAGGAACCGTTTACATCAATTGCTTCCATATGAATTCATAGACTTTCTTTTTATAATTAGATTAAACAATGCATCATTTAATATCCTATGACTCTAAATGCATCATTATCAGTATTAATAAGACAAAAATCGTCAGCATATTCATACATTTCACTATGATTTACATGCTTATTGTTGTTATTTACATATATTGCAGTGAGCGTTATTTGTTTTTTGTTCTATTTGTTCTTATAATGATTTCAAAATCCAAATCATATGCTTCAATTAATTTTCTAGAAGCTCCAAACCGCCTTTATCTAGTATACATTTATATATTTCAAACTGTTAAGAAAGTTAAGAGTTCTAGGTTAATAGGTTTACCCCCGAGCAGTCGTTAACTTTTAAATGTCTGATTTAAATGATTTGGTATGTTATTTTATTTGAAATTTTTAGTTATCAATATATAATTTCTGAAATTTCACTATGAGCTCACTCGATTTTCCAATGAAAGATTTTAAGAATTTCCACATTTTAGATGAATTTAAGTTATGAAAAAATTGACTGATAGATAGACGCGAATGCAATTTTTTATAAACGTATTGCACTGTACCAGCAGTCCGCAGTTGGAACCGGCCAGGGCCGGTAGTTGGGCGGCAAAAATTAATACCGGCCTCCCGGTTTTGACCGGTAATTTCTTTTGCATTGTGTATTGAATCTATGGCGGTATGATAGATATATATATATATATATATATAAGATGTTTTAATTTAGAAAATTACACATGGCGATGCAAAGACTTGATATTGCATATACACAAATTTCAAGCTATATTTCTAGCAAAACACAATTTTGATATTTTCTATATATTAATTCTTTGTATAAGTTTAATAAGCTGTAACTTTTCCGTGAATATAAATTGGGAGCATTTCAGGTTGTTTAGTTAGTAAATTTTTTATGAAAGTTAAATTGAATAAAGCTAGGCAATTAGCATTATCAATCCTTATGTTTCATATTGTTGTAGGATTTGACCTCAGTAAGAATTGAATAATTTATAAGTACACACATACATATATTTAAATTTTTTTTACTAAAGCCAAACATAATTACTCCTTTAGTAGAATGTGTCGAGAGAGATTCTAGAAAATAAATTTAATTATTATTCTAATTGCAAAAATGTAGATTGCTGTAACTTTAAACATTTTTGAATCCCTCTAAAATTAAGCAAAATATTCTCTCTTTATAAGATAAAACAAGAAACTTTTTTATCATTTTGGCCGGTAATTTTATCGGCCTTTCATAAAATTTAAAAGCGGCTGCAGGCCGGTAAATTGTCAGCCCCGGCCCTGTCCAGCTGGTAGCTCGTTCCATCTCTACCGCAGTCAGTGGGCCCACAACCGCATGTTTATTAGAAAAATTCACCGCACCCGTAAGACACCCACTATTTTCTAAATTTCGCCGTGTGATTGGTTCAACGAGGCGGCGCCATTCCAAATAATTAAGCCAAAAAATGTCAACCACTCAATTGACTTCCTCTTAATTTGTTTAATTGAGTGAATGGCATCAAATATATTATATTATATTAATAATTTTATTATGTTCAATTCCCAATTATAATTTATTAAGCATCCAATTAATATCCAGTTAATATCCAATTATAAATTAAATTGCTTTTTATAATTGGTCCAATTAAATTTTTTATCACGGGTAACCCGTGTGGCATTGGAAATTCAGTACCCGCACTGCACCGCGCCCACGGGAAAAACCGCAACCCGCACGGGCAAACCCACACCCGTGTCCATCTTTGCTGATTAATATTGTGCCCTGGTTCTTAATTAATTTCTTTGAGCTTTCGTAAATATTCATCTATATCAAACCGTTTCTGATTTACGGTGTTCTTGATTATTTAGCGTTAGTTGCGGTTAACAAATGATAAGCCGTCGTGATTGTTAATTACTCGGTAGGATTTTTCCGTTCTTACTTTGTTTAGTACTTTATTGATCTGTGCCGTAAAGTAAGTTAACATGCGGGAAGCAAAATTTAGATTAAAAATGTAGTTGAATTAGACATTTTATAGTAAAAAATTTTCTATGATTTCATCTGGATTGGTTTTGAAATCCTTAGCATTAATAGTTTTACATTTAGAAAGCTTAGCATGAATTGTATGTACTAATATAAATACAATGAGTGGACATTGAAATATTCGCGGATTAATGTTTATGTATAGTTTCTGAATTAAATAAAAAATCATCTATTAACCTTAAACAGCCTAACGTTCTTTTTTCCACATTTACAAAGAATTTTCTCCAAGCCTATTTCTAAATTTGAAAATCTTGGGGCATGGGTAGGTGTATTGGGGAACATACTTTAATGCAATGTTGAAAATTTCTGTTAAAGATTATTGTTGTGGCAGAGATTGTTGAATAGATTAACAAGTTTTCTTAAAAATTTTCTATCCATACTTAGTGTTAATATAGTTAGGTTTTCGGCCGCTGGAGGCAACAAAAAACTTTACTGTTTCTTGATATGTCAGAGGTCGCGGCGCCGAGGCACACCTCGATGGGACAAGGCTAGCGCACGTTTAATTTTGTTTAAAAATCTCCAGGCTGTTTAAGGGTAATGTCGTTCTTTTAGTTGGATTCTGATAATATAGAAAAGTTTGTTGAAGCCACCAAATATGCTTAAACCTCATTTTCACGATAAGTTTTTCCTTATGAGTTCCTCTTATGAAAGGGTGGGTAACTTAGTGTAAAAGAAAATTAGCCGAATTAATTGCTCGTAGGGAAAGTTCACGAACTCAGAAAATGTTGGTAAGTTTGAGGTTAAGGTCATAAGGGAGCCTAAAGTTTAAACGGGGCTTCAGCAAATCATTATTGCTAAGGAGATCTGAATTTTTTTTGCACTTAAACTTTATATATTCTACAAGTAAGTTTTTAGTTGGATTATAAGTACTATAATCATATGACCCTCAACTCGGCTATCCTTATTTCAACAGAAAAATTAAAATTTGCTGGCTCTAGATTGAAAAAATTTAGATTGATATCATTGTTTAGCCATGTTTCTCAGACAATTAATATGAAAAATTGAGCTTAAGCCAAATTGAGTTGGAGTTTTAAGAAAATGATTTATATTTGAATTCATGCATCTTGCGTTTAAATAAATATATTTGGAATTATCTTTATAACTATTTGCTAAATTTTCATGATTAAATTTATCTAAAATTGGACGTCCCGCGCTAGGGTGCTGGCATGTGATTGTTGATAAATGCTTAGCATAGGAAATTACAAATTGCAGGCTCACGCGAGGAGCTATATGATTATGCGAGTTGATGGGAGTGCTAAGAGAGTTCTTTAGATTGCAGATGACGACTGACAGTCACAAAATATATATTTATTATATAGCTATCTATAAATCTGTTGTAATCCTTACCTAAATATCTTATTATTATGTAACTATTGACATTCAAGGGGATGTCGAACAATGGTCATCATAGGCAAATTTCATTATAGAGCCAGTTCGTTACATAGCTCGTATGGAAAGTTCACGAACTCAGAAAATGTTGGTAAGTTTTGAGGTTAAGAATATAACGTCATAAGGGAACTTGTAGTTTAAACGGGGCTTCAGTAAATCATTATTGCTAAGGAGATCTGAATTTTTATTGCACTTAAACTTTATATATTCTACAACTAAGTTTTTAGTAGGATTATAAGTACTATAATCATAAGACCCTTAACTCTGCTATCCCTATTTCAAAGGAAACATTAAAATTTGCTGGCTCTCGATTGAACAAATTTGGATTGATATCAGTGTTTAGCCAAGTTTCTCGAACAATTAATAGCAAAAATTGAGCTTAATCCAAATTGGGTTGAAATTTTAAGAAAATGATTAATATTTGAATTCATGCATCTTGCGTTTAAATAAATATATTTAGAATTGTCCTTATAACAATTTGCTAAATTTTGATGATTACATTCATCTAAAATTGGGACAGGATTTAATTCTATGTGTTGGCAATAGAGCCCGGCATTTGATGTTGATAAATGCTTAGCATAGGAAATTGCTAGTTCACGCGAGGAATTTATACATATAGTTTTGGAATAAATATGATTGTATTACTTTCTGCTAATATTCTAAAAATCTACAAGCATGCTAGTAACCTTTATAGTCTATCCTATGCAAAATGTTGAATAATACGATAATTAAAGCACATTTCATTATAGGGCCAGTTCGGTAAATAACTTCTGAAGGCTGATTTCGTAGACATTTGTTCGTTATAAGTGCATTTCTACCACGACCTACTGAGATCAGGTGGAATCTTTGAGCGATGACCAGATCCCTCGCATACTCATACGCAATGGATGTGATTAGTGTGATACAAAGAGGAAATAGCACAACCATACATACGTGACATTTCTAATCTCTTGCTATATTTTTAAAATGTCAAAATTATTTCCGTTTTGGTAGATTTGTTATTGTTAGCATATAATATTATAAAGTACATTAAGTTAGATCGCAATTTAAGTGTTGATTGTCACTAAAATTTCCATAAAAAAGCGAAAGGCAAATAAATGAATTACCTGAAAATAAAAACAACATTGACATTACAAAAGAAAATTCACAGCAAATAGTAAAAAACTAGTCAATTAATAACAGCACAGAACGTCATGTCGAAGAAACAGAAACTGGCTGTGGTGCAATGTGTGCACCGCGAGCAATATGAGAAAAAAACTCATATCGATCGACTGCCACAAATCCACATACGTTGCATCTGAACGGATCGTCTTGGCTATGAAGACCTGTGTGGATTTTGTAGATAACACTGTCAAAAAACACTATTTTACAATTCTCGCAAGTGAACGTGGATTGACACACGTCGCATCTTTTAGGTGTATACTCAGGCGATGGCTCTCTTTCATTCTCGTTTCGGGCAAGGTTTGCATAATCGAAGAAAGCTGGTGTACCATGAGCAGGAACGGTTGGAAGAAAAGGAGCTTCTGCTTGGTTATGATTGGGGATCGAAGAGTTGACGGATTTGAAATTCTAAATTATACGTATATGTTTAAATTGCCATCAACATATATGACATTAATATACATATACACAATATTTTATATTTTTTAAATAATCATTGACAATAAAACATTTAAAATTCTCCGTTTCACAGAATTCCAAGAATTTTAATTTCCAGTGTATCACTGTATCAAAGCCAAATAAGCGAAAACATGACTATATACGCATTACCATATCACCACTTGAATTGATACGTCCATATTGAACAAAATTAAAAATACTTACACATTTTGTTATGACTAGGAAATCACATCAAAATTAAAACCGCATTTGGTTTTATTTGGAACAATGTGGAAGAAAACGATATTTTTCTATGAATCAGAAAAACAAATGATAAGCTTCTCCTCAGTGAAGGCCATTACTAAAAACAAATTTGCATGTTTGAATGGAAGCATGGTAGCAATCAGTGGTTTGAGAAAAATGCATGGAAGAAATACAATTCAAAATTTAAAAGCCATTAGTATTATGAAGTGTGTAAAGTTACAAAACTTACTGCAGGGAACGCAAAATGCCTGGCCCGTTTGGGAGATGAGTTATCCTCAACTTCTTGTTTAGTTTCAGCTACTGGCTGTTCATCTTCGACTAAAAAGAAGAGCATCACATGTTTCATTTCTTCTTGTGATGTTCTATGGATCTAAAATACATTTCAATTCAATCAAATTTGCGTTTCGTGATTTTGCATTAATGAATACCCGCTCGCTGCGGGTTGATTGGTATCGTATTAGAAGGAATAACCTAATAATTAACCACCAATTCGAGCCACGCTAATGGGCAATAATTATAAGAGACACTATTTAAATATTTAAGTTTACAAAATATATAAAATTAAAATATAATCGGTGTGTGATTTATCTTTTGTAGCCATAAACATTAAAGAAGTGTGTTCCAATACATTTACGTTAGTTTAAAGGCATGCATTTTATGAAATTGCAGCATACATTTGCGATTCGATTATTTTTTCAAAAAAGCACAAGTCGATGCTATCATTGCTTTGATAAGAAACGGAATATTCTCTTAAACATATGTATCTTATTCAAGGTTCTCCTAAAATTGCGTTATCAGATAGAAAAAATGCTACAATTCCTTGTGGCAGAAATCGAATTTAATACAAAAAATTCATTTTTTTCACATTTTTGACGTTTTTAAATCACGACAATTCGAGTCCTACTGCAAATGCAAATTACTTTCGGTTATATATTTGCTAGAACTCTAAAGATGTATATAAAAACGTACGGTTTTGAGATGTCTTTTGAGTGAGCTCTTCAGTTTGTAGACCTTAGAGCACTGCAAGCACTTGTACGACTGGCTTTTATGATTGAGAAGCGCATGGTTAGGTCTACCTCTTATAGGAGGACGCGGAATAATTGGTTTAAATTTTTTAGCAGAATGTTGGACTGGATTTATCGAATTTGCTTTGAAAGTTAAAACAATAGATGCTTTAGTCAAAAGAGATTTTAAATCCTCCAATCCATCCGAAAGATTTTCGGAAGCACTTGAACCTAAGTCTGAAGTTGGGCTGACTGTGCGATTGCTTGAGGAATCCATTATAATTAGGTTGTCTTTTGGGGATGGGCAGTGGGAAGAGTGTCTAGAGAGATCCATATCTACATCTTGCGAAAGAGTTATCTGCGTATCCTCGTTGATAGGGAATGTTGAGTAAACTTGGTTAACCTTATGACTAGAACGAACTCAAAGCAGATAACAACAGCAACCGTCAAACTATTAATGTTAAGTGAATGTGCAGTGGCAAA
>CABFPE010000175.1:42511-82465 GCA_900660155.1 Hofstenia miamia | reverse complement strand
TTATTTTAACTAATGAAATCACTGGTTGCTCTAAACGCATTGTTTTTATTAAACGCGGGCACATGTTATTGACGCTACTCAATTACAATACAATCGTCACCTGATTAGCATGTTAATTTTCACTGTTTGTTTATGCCAATTTATTAATGCATATACAAATTCTATCTAAATGTTGTCAAAATCAGTCAACAAAAAACCGTAACTTAACGAAACCGTCGCACACTGCCGTTAAGGTAAACTTAACTTAACTCTAGAAAAAACGTTACGGTTCGCGTTGCGGTTAGCCGTAACTTAAGAAATTCCGTCGCACACTGCCGTTAATGCTTAAGTTACGGTTACCTTAACGGCAGTGTGCGATGGGATTATCTGAACCTTAACTTAGCAATTAACTTAACTTAATGGCAGTGTGCGACGGGGGTAAGTCAAAGCTGGAAATATTTGCAATTTTTGATCAGCGGAATGTTACACTACCACTAAAATCACAACTTGTGAACTTGAAATAAAGTTAATTTTGTTAAAAATGGTATTCCTAAAAAATATAAGAATTTATTTATTTGATAAGCTCAATTTCCTATTTATTATTTACATGAAATTATGGTTATTGAAATGAAAAGCAAAAATATTGGGGTAATATTTACCTGGAACTTTGCCAGGCCAATTTTTTATTGACCTTAATATTCAGAACTAAAGGCTGATCTTAATATATAAATGTATGTATATAATTGCATTTGATAATACAGTATGGTATATTGGTTCACGTTTATATCACTTGAATTTGGTTTCTTAAATATATATAAATATGAGGTTTTGGTTTCAACTGTCGAAATTTTTAAGTCGTGTTGATTCAAAAAATTTAAAACCTGAAATAAGAAAGATTTTGTTGTGAACGTGAAATAAATCTAATTAGAATTACTGATATGTAAAACAATGATTCGGATCTTCAATGTAATAAAAGGAAAATTTAGCCCATTATGACGATATGTGAGATTTAGATGTTTTGAGCTTTAGTTATCTGCACACGCCTACATTTCATCTATATATTTCATGCTATATATGTCATTATCACATACGTATAATTGTAACGTAATAACATATTTGATGTGCTTTTTTAGCCGCAAACTCAAAGTACTTTCAGTGTTTACCTTAAGTTATCACACTGGCAACTTTGCTCTCATTATTTTATGGATGACAAGGAAGACAATAGCATATGAGATTCTGTGTACATAGGTCCCAGAATGGAAACGGTTCAACCAGATCCCTGTATTGGTTGTGTCGGTCAAGATTTTCGTCAGGTAGGTTGACCCTTTTAAATTGGCCAACTAGTGAGTAATGGAAGTCACCATTTATTCCCGAAATTTTAGAAAATGGATTGTTAGAGCTGCATATATCATCCCTATTATCACTTCTCATACATACAACCTAAACATCGAGTGCATATTCTTCGAGAAAATTCACCGAATTTGCCAATCTAGGAATTTCTTTAGACATGATCATTGGCTTTTCAAAGAACGCAGTGGTGAACTAAAATAATACAAAATTATGCTGCAAAAATGCTATTAGCAACAATGTAATGAGGTTGGATAACTTTTTGTATCGGGCATCCAATTAATAATATGTATACGTAATACCATAGACTTCTAAATAGGAGACTTCTAAATAGGAGTCTATGGTAATACGAGACCCTATTTCAACAGAACATTAAAATTTCCTAGCTCTCGATTGACTAAATTTGGATTGATATCATTGTTTAGCCATGTTTCTCAGACAATCAATAGCAAAAATTGAGCCTAATCCAAATTGAGTTGGAATTTTAAGAAAATTATTTATATTTGAATTCATGCATCTTGCGTTTAAATAAATATATTTAGAATTGTCTTTATAACTATTTGCTAAATCTTCATGATTACATTCATCTAAAATTGGGACAGGATTTAATTCTACGTCCCGCGCTAGGGTGTTGGCAGTAGAGCTCGGCATGTGATGTTGATAAATGTTTAGCATAGGAAATTGCAAGTTCACGCGAGGAGCTATATGATTATGCGAGTTGATGGGAGTGCTAAGGGGGTTCTTTAGATTGCAGATGACGACTGACAGACTTTTGGGAAACAGGTGAATGCCATCATTACCAAGAAAAACAGAATTGGTTGTGCTTTGCGAAAGGAGAGAATGATTATTGCAGTGCTCAATTGCAGTCTTTTGATTTGATAGGTTATGATCAGCACAGACTATACATTTCGAACTGGTAAATGTGATGCGGTGAGAACTTTCTTCTGTCTTCTGCTATGATGATTTGTAACTTAGAGTGGATTCGAATGTGTTGGTGTTGAATTTGAGAATATCGATTTGATCGACATGGAGCATCGCAATGTCGACTTGTGTACTTTCGTATTGCGTGATTTTTTGCGTTAGTGTTGCGGTACTGCACCGGTGCTACTTTCTTAGCAAATAATAGCTGGCATAATTTACATAATCACTTTATAGGTCTTTTAAATAGTTCAATTTAGCTTTTCCTAAAACAAATAATGTATAAATATTTTAATGGATTAATCAGGCAGGTACCTAAAAATAAAAGGTTGACAAAACCGACTAATGTGTTGATGACAAATAGTCGCTGCTCGGATTTCTAAAGATTTTTTTAACAATGTGGATGTCGATATCAGAACTAAATTATTAATTAATATTCAACATATCAAACCAAATTAATTTGTCAATCGCTTTATTTCAAAAGGAAAAAATTAATAAATTAACAATAATAGTAAAATTTTTCTCTCTATAGAAATTATGATTAAAAAATTAGTTTTTTATTGCCATTTGAAATCTAACACGTGTTTTAACATGCTTAACACATGAAAGCGTTCGCTCAACAGATCAGGTATAGTAACCAATATGAAATAGACATTGTAAAGATTAAGAAAAACATCTGGATCAGCATCTACAAAATATCAATTAAATTATACAATTCTCTTTGCAGAATGCATTTCCACCCGAAACGAATGAACCACTCTCTGGATGAGACTGAAGAATAACATTCAATCTGGCTTTGGGGCTAGCCAAATATAAATGAACCAAATTAATTTGTCAATAGCATTATTTCAAAAGAAAAGAGTTGATGATTATCACACTTGCTTTAACATGTGTAACACTTGAAGGCGTTCGCTCAAAAGCTCAGTATGTCATAGGGATAGTAACCAATATGTCATAGACATTGTAAACCCTAGAAAAAAACATTTGGATCAGCCATCTTCAAAATATCAATGAAATTACACAAATCTCTTTGCTATCTCGATTTTGTGGTCCTGGCATAGTTACGGAAAACATTTACTTCATTGCCTGGAGACGCTGAGCTTGAATATATCTAAGATTAAAGCAATGCATCATATAATGTTTTCCAATAATCTTACCCCCGTCGCACACTGCCGTTAAGTTAATTGCTAAGTTAAGGTTCAGATAATCCCATCGCACACTGCCGTTAAGTTAAGTTAATTGCTAAGTTAAGGTTCAGATAATCCCATCGCACACTGCCGTTAAGGTAACCGTAACTTAAGCCTTAACGGCAGTGTGCGACGGAATTTCTTAAGTTACGGCTAACCGCAACGCGAACNCCTATGACTAGATTATCTATACACCATTTAATATAATTATTATTTCTTTGGTGTGGTGAAAATCAATTGAAATATTATTTACATTTAATACCGTGTAATTATTTTGAGTCTCACCTGTTGCAAGATATTTTAAAGTAATTGCCAGGCGCATATCTAGTTCAATAGGTTTACGAAAGTTTGTCAACCTTTTTGAAATCAGTGGCTGAATAATTCTATAAAGATGTTCAAATTCCACTGGGGAAATACGCTAAAAATTCCTAAAACCTGTAGGATCAAATTGTTTTAAAAGTCTAAAAGTAGGTTCTTCTTCCTCTCTTAAGGCCAAATATGGATTTATCCAACGTTTCCGAGTTATTTCAGTTTCTTCTTCAGTGAGCATTATTGCAAACATGGTGAAACTAGCTTGGCTTAATATTGCAGCTGCTTGAAATTTGCGTTCCATTTTATGAAATATTGAAAAACAGCTTACTAATCCATTAAAACAATATTGTTATCCTATTGAACAAGATTTATTTTTTTTATTTTTGAATATGCAGTTGTGTACACAATTGCAATTTATAAAAATATGTAAACAAAACGGTACCAGTTCACTAGTGAATTAAAATATTTATTCCTACAAAATAGGCAGGCATTGTGTTTTTGCAATTATGAGATTGTTTACAAACCTTAACTTAACGAGAACGTACACCTCAATTTTAACCGTAACTTAAGAAATACCGTCGCACACTGCCGTTAAGGCTTAAGTTACGGTTACCGTAACGGCAGTGTGCGACGGGCCTTAGACAATTATCCACAGAAAATGCTTTCTACACGTGTTATTATGTTATTATTAGGTAAACAAAATATTAAGCTAAAACATGTTAGAACTTAACATAACATATTCTAAATATTAACTTTTTGTTAACCTACAAAAAATAAATTTGAAAAACTACAAATTCATATTTGAATATATAATGAAAATCAATATAAATATCTACATTTTCTTCTTATGAAACGGGTTGTGAGAGCACGGGCACACAATAATTCAGGTCACTTGTCTACATTTAACAGTTAGAACTTGTTAATTTTTTTACTACGTGGACACATTTTTGGGGTAATTTTAGGACTCCACAGATATTATTGAATAATGCTACGGCCCAAATGCACAAAAGAGTTTCTTCACATGGCCAGGGGAAATTTCAACGCTGATATTCCACATTGCTAATTCCTTTTGAAGGCGGACCATCAACATCCCAATGCTCAGCAATCTTGGCTATCACAAGTGACTCATTGTGTAATACGCTATTTTCGCAGGTATGACCAAGGTTGAAAAGGGCCTGGAATCCTGCCTAGAATACATGTCTACCCTACCCGCATGAGCCACAGCCTGAATTGGACTGAATAAAAATATTCGTGCTGGCTGTGAGGGGCCAAAAATAAATGAACTCCTGCCTGAAGTGCGGCCCATAAATATTTAGTAATTTCGCAAAATTATATTAATAATTTTCCATTTATAATAACTGTTTATTCTGGATCTTTTATTCAACAAACTACTGCAGGCTAGTAATAATTTTGTTGTTCTTCCATACTACTTCTGCTTCTGAATGGACCAAAATCTAAGGGTTACCTCCAGCCTTGGCATTGGAAAAAAGTGTCAACAAATATAAGTAGATAATTCAAAAAAGAATAATCTTCAATTTTTTTTATTTTTATTTACTCAACAAAAAACCATAATCATTAATTTGTGAGCATCAAAACATCGACCATTTTTAGGATTTCCCAAAAATAAAGTTTAATACTCATTGTAAATGTGACAGTGCTGCTTGTTTTCATTTGCTATGGTTCTGATAACGATGATAGTTCCAGTAGTTTTAAGATGGTACCAAAGAATGCGATGATATTTTTCAAGTATTCTTAGAGTCATTCAACTTAATGCATTCTACAAATGAGCGTAGTAATATATTACAGTCTTGGGGATGCATGAGGACACTTCATAACCTCTTTGCCAAAAAAATCCCCAAATGTGCACTGATTATGAACATTTCAATCCAAAATTTATTTATTTTATAGCTATCAGTAAATCTGTTGTAATCCTCATCTAATTATCTTAATCGTTTATAACTATTGAGCAGAATTTATACATATAGTTTTGGAATAAATATGATTGTATTACTTTCTGCTATTATTCTAAAAATCTTGAAGCATGCTAGTGACCTTTATAATCTATTTTATGCAAAATGTTGAATAATACTGAAATTACAGCTCATTTATATTGTGGGTTACTTTTGGCCAGCTATGTACATTATTTCTAAAAAATGTTCATTATAGGCACATTTCATTGTAGAGCCAGTTCGTTACATTGCTTCTGAGAGCTGATTTCGAAGAAATTTGTTCATTAAGAATGCATTTCCACCACGACCTGCTGAGATCAGGTGTAGCCTTTGAGAGATCTATGCACCCTCTGTGTTTAGCATACTCATACGCAATGGATGTGATTAGTGTGATATAAAGAGGAAATATCACACCCATACACAAGTGAAATTTCTAAACTCCTGCTATATTTTCAAATGTCCAAATTATTTCCGTTTTGGCATATTTGTTATTGTTATCATATAATATTATAAAATTTAGATCGCAATTTAAGTGTTGACATCTGATCTGTATGTCACTTAAATTTCCATTAAAAAGGCGAAAGTCGAATAAATGAATTACCTGAAACTATAGTTGACTGCAAAAAAAATGAGACTAGAAAAAAGGCATATTACTTTTGAACTACTGAACGTAACAACTCAAGAAAGGTTAGATTTTAAAGATACATTAAAGGACTATAAGTAAAAAGCATCAGTCTAATTTGTTTTCCTCTTGTAGAAATAAATTCATTCAAACGAACTGAAACTGATTTCATTAAATTGAACTTCATTTCAGATGTCAAAATGTGTTGACTTTCTTGGATTTTTTCTTTTAAATCGGATATATTTTTCCGATTTTTCTTCTCAACGTCATTTTTCAATATCTGGCACATGTTTTCGATTGGAGAAAGATCAGCAGAACTTGGTGGCCATTGCAAAAACTGGATATTATTTTCAGAAAACCAATTTTTGTTTTTGCTGACGTGTGCGGGGTTGCTCCGTCCTGTTGGAGTATCCATCCATCATCATATAAAGCATCAGCATAAGGCATAAATTCAGCTATAATTTGGCAATATCTTTGACTGTCGATTGTGGCTTTTCCGTCTAAAATTTTCAAATAAAACCCACGATAGGAAAGTGCTCCTCAAACCATAATTTTTTGGTCGAACTTTGGAACCGCTTTTGTTGGTCTTGGACATTTCTTTGACGACCACACTTGTACTTTGTTTCTGTGTAGTTGAAATACGCACTCATCAGTTATCCAAACATCTTCAAAAGTGTAGTCTTTCCATTCTTTCACGAAATTTAATCTTTTTTCTTGATGTTCTTTTGTAATCAGAAGTCGATTTTTTCTGCCAATTTTTGTAACTCCACTTTTTTCAGTGTTCTCTGAACTGTGGTTTCATGCACAGAGATGTCGGCTTCAGTTTGAAGTCGGTTTGCAATTTTTTTTCTCAGAAATATAGGGATTTTTGAGAGCAATTGCGACTGTTTTCTGAATGAATTTTCCAATAATTTTTCGAGGGCGTCCACTTCCTTTTATTCTTTCGAGAGATTCTCCTTGTCGAATTTTTTTCATCTTTCGAAAATAAGTTGATCGAGAAATTGCGATGTCGCAAAGGCGTTTTCAAGCTGTTCCAACGTTTCCATTCCGAAGAAATCAAGTAGAAACTTTGCAAAGCAAAACAATTTGTTTGGTAAGTGTTTTCAAATAATTACGAATTACCAGTTTAATTAATTAACTTTTTTATTTGACCATTTTAAAGTACAAAAAATTCTCTTTGTCTTTTATTTTTATAGTTTTCCTCTAAAACGTCTCAATAGGTTTCCACAAAACGTGAAAAAATAGGTGTTCAGTCTCATTTTTTTTGCAGCCAACTATAAAAAATGGTTTGCATGATATTCCAAAATTTAACATATTGATATTACAAAACAAATTCACAGCATATAGTACAAAAATATAGTCAATTAATAACAGCACAGAACATCATGCCGAAGAAACAGAAACTAGTTGTGGTGCAATGTGTGTACCGCGAGCAATATGAGCAGAAACTTCATATCGATTGACTACCACAAATCCACGTGTTGCATCTAAACGGATCGTCTTGGCTATGAAGAGCTGTGTGGATTTTGTAGATAACCCTGTCATAAAACACCATTTCACAATAATCGCATGTGAACGTCGATTGACACACGTCCCAACTTAGGTGTATACTCAAGCGATGGCTCTCTTTCATTCTCTTTTCGGGGAAGATTTGAGCAATCAAACCAAGCTGGTGTACCATTAGCAGCAATGTTTGGCTGTGGAACAAAAAGAGCTTCTTCTTTGATATGATTGTGGATTGAAGAGAAAACGGGAAAGCTCACTGTAGTTTAAACTCGCAAGTGAACGTCGATTGACACTCGTCGCATCTTTTAGATGTACAGCAACGTTTGGTTGTGGAGCAAAAGGAGTTTTTGCTTGAATATGTTTGAAAATCGAGGAGTCGATGGAAGAGCTCACTTCAGTGTAATTCATATGTTCTATCTTGGGTTCGAAGTGCTAAATTAAATTTTCATCGACATATATGACATTAATATACACATACACACTATTTTATAATATTTGTCAAAATAATCATTGACACTAAACCATTTACGTTTCACAGAATTCCAAGAATTTTGATTTCCAGTGTATCACTGTATTAAAGCCAAATGAAGGAAAGCATGTCACGCATGTGAATTGACGCGTGCATATTGAAAAAATTTAGAAATATTTACAGATTTCGTTATGAATAGAAAATAATCTCAAAATTCAAACTGCATTAGGATTCCCTTGGGACAATGTGGGAAAAGAAGCATCCATAGTAGCAATTAGTGAAATGAGAAAAATGCAAGAAAAATATACAATTCAAACAGTAGGCAGTATAAAAAGTCAAAAGCGGTGACCATACCATCAATCAGTGGAATGAGAAAAATGCATGGAAAAAATCAAATTCAAAATTTAAAAGCAGTTAAAATACCATTAGTATTTTGAAGTGCATAAAGTTACAAAGCTTACTGCAGGGAGCGGAAAGTGCCCGGCCTGTTTGGGGGATCCTCAACTTCTTGTTTAGGTTCTGCTACTGGCTGTTCACTTTGGACTAAAGAGAATTGCATCACATTTTTCATTTCTACTTGTGGCATTCTATGATTCTAAAATACATTTCGCTAATAACAAATTTTCAAAAAAACTACTTCCGCAATGAAAAAGAAGTTTTCGCCCTTTGAATTACGTCTTTAGCACCCCAACAACTTTGACAAGAAACGGAATATTCTATTAAGTAAATGTGGCTCATTCAAAGTTCTCCTAAAATTGCGTTATCAGATTAACAAGTTGCCACAATTCCGTGAGACGGAGTTCGTATTTAGTACTAAAAAATCATTTTTCACATTCTTGAAGTTTTTTAATCATGATAATTCGAGTCTTATTGTAAATGCAAATTAATTTCAGTTATACATTTTCCAGAATTCTAAAGATTTATATAAAAAACTAACGGTTTTGAAATGTCTTCTGAGTGATGCCTTCTGTTTGTATCTCTGAGAGCATTTCACGCATTTATAAGGCTTGGTTAGAGAATGTGTGTTTTTATGATTAACAAGTGCATCTTTACGCTACTGGCGAATCGACACAGTTCACACTTTTAGGGCTTGTAAAGAACGTGTGTTTTGTTATGGCGTGATAAATTGCCCTTTTTGAATGAAAGATATACCGCACTCATTGCATACGAAAGCCCGCTCTCCTAATAAATTGTATTATATGAGAAATTTAAAAGAATTGGAAATTCAACAGATTGCTACTGGCTGTTCTGTTTGTACTAAAGTGAATAGCATCACATTCTTCATTTCTTCTTATGACATTCTATGGATCTAAAGAACATTTCGCTTAAATCAGGCAATTAAACAATTTCATGATATTCCATTAATGAATTTATTAAAAAAACAGGTGCACATTGGGTTGATTGGTATCGTATTAGAAAGAGTAACCAAATAATTAACCACACATTGGAAATGCGCCAATGGGCAATAATTATAATAGACACTAATTAAATATTTAATTTTACAAAATTCATTTTTCACATTCTTGAAGATTTTTAATCATAATAATTCGAGTCCTACTGCAAATGCAAGTTAATTTCGGTTATATATTTGCTAGAACTCTAAAGATTTATATAAAAACTTACGGTTTTGAGATGTCGTTTGAGTGAGCTCTTCCGTTCGTAGATCTTAGAGCACTGCAGGCACTTGCACGACTGGCTTTTACGATTGTGAAGCGCATGGTTAGGTCTACCTCTTATAGGAGGACGCGGAATAATTGGTTTAAATTTTTTAGCAGAATGTTGGAAGTTAAATCAATAGGTGCCTCAGTCAAAGGAGATTTTAAATCCTCAAATCCATCCGAAAGAAAGTCTGAAGTTGGGCTGACTGTGAGATTGCTTGAGGAATCCATTATTAATAGTTTGTCTTTTGGGGATGGGCAGTGGGAAGAGTGTGTAGAAACATCCATAGCAACATCTTGCGAGAGACATCTGCTTATCCTTGTTGATAGGGAAAGACTTTCGGAAGCACTTGAACCCAAGTCTGAATGTGCAGTGGCAAACTCATCTAAACCGGTCCGCTAGCTTAACCAATCAGATCGAGCATACGAAGGTAGCGATGACTGCAAATGTAGGTGTTGCAGCCAATAAGATTTGCTTAGGTCAAAGCTGGAAATATTTACAATTTTTGATCAGCGGAATATTACACTACCACTAAAATCACAACTTGTGAATTTGAAATAAACTTAAATTTGTTAAAAATATTTTCCTCAACAAAATATAAGAATATTCTTATTCACGTAAGCTCAATTTTCAATTTATTATTTCAATTTGCATGAAATCGAACGCGTAAATATCGTGGTTAATTTTACATGCAACTTTGTCAGGTCAATTGACACTCACAACTAGTGGCTTATCCTAATACATAAATGTATGTATATAATTGCATTTGATAATACAGTATGATAAATTGGTTAAACTTGTATATTAATTGAATTTGTGTTTTATCTTTTGTCAAAGTTTGGCAGCAACAAAATTCTTTAATGTCTTCATATTTTTAATAATAAAATTGGTAGTACATGCAGTTCCAATATATTGAATTTGAGTTTTTGTTTTGCGGTTGATAATATATTACAATATATTTTTGTAATTTTACTAAATGCATATAGCGATGCTTAAGTGACCAAATTTTGTCCGCAATCGCCAAATACCTGCCAAAATGTTCAATTTCTTGGCCATAATCCGCATTGCCAATATACTATATATATATGTTGCAGTAAGATTTTGAAATTAGGAATTTTGTGGACCCTAAAAAGATGTGTATAAGAGATTTTGCAACCCTAACCCCAACCCTAAACCTCAAATTTAGTGGTCTTATGAAGTTTGTAAGCGAAATTGTAATTTCACAAATTCAATGAAATTTTAGGGATTTCACGAAATTCCTAGTTACACAATCTTACCGTTACAAAAACCGTATCAAAATATAAATTTACATGTAGAAATTATGTTAAATTGTGTGCTAATTTCAAAAATCATATTTAAATCTGAAGATATTTTACTTACAACATAAGTGTTTGTTCTATTTTGAAAATGCATTAAGATGTTCAGAAAAATAATATCTAATAATAAAACTTTTCACAGTAACAGTGGTAGCCATAGCTGTATGGAATACTGATGCTTGCTGAAATCATGCTGTACCAAAAGCAATAAAACGTTTTATGTCCGTCTTAGTGGTATAACACGTCGTAAGACGTCTTAAGGTATGTCTTCTAAACGTCTTATAAAACACCACCAATGATATTGTAAAGCGTCTACTAACCGTCTTCTAGACATCTTTTAAACGTTTTCTAAGCCATTACTAAATATTTTCTAAGTCATTTCTAATATATTTCTAGGCAATTTCTAAGAGTTTTTTAAACCATTTACAAATTTTTGTTACAATTGGATCCGGTTTTTTAATGGAACAGACCAGGCACTCTCTTTAAGCCGCATTTACACTGGTTCAACTTTTTTAACTCGTTAAGCAAATTTAATAGTGCATGAATGCTTTTACATCTATTCTTTATTTTGATTTTATTTAATGATTTCAATAGCGCATGGTCGCGTTTACATTTGTTCAATATGATAAATTCAAAAGATTCCTAGTGTAAACACCTTACAGAATTGAAAGTGGAAGGAATCAGAGGAGAGGAACGGAATATATTTTGAAGAATCTAATTTGTGTTTAACTTTTCCCTTGGCACACAATAATGTAACGTGCTTTTTCGCAATTGAATTCTTCAAACTAAGCAATATTTTTATTTTTTCATTCCTATTATTATCCAAAAACTAGTTATTTGTATTTAAAATTTTTGATATATAAGTGCTTGAATATAAATAGAATATCCATCAATGTTAGAATATGCTAAATTTCATTTTTCGTACGTGAAAAATTTTAATTGAATTATATACACATATAAATATTAACATGAACTTACTCAAATTAAAATATAACTGCCATACGTATATATAAAAAATAATTATATTAACTTTGAGTGGTGATGATATCGTCTAAAATATTACTTTGGGTTAACTAACCACATTGAAAAAACACATTATGACAGACTAATATTGCAAACCATTTAAAGTTATTATATATAGATACACGATTGGAATATTTACTACCTGACTCGACCTGAAACTTTGACATATATTTGATGTTATGGATCTCTCTCCAATCAAATGATCAGTAACATCAATAATTTTATTGGTATTTCTTAACGTCTTGGATCTTTCTCATATCAATCGATGATTAACTATCAATATGGTTTATTAATCAATCTAATCTTTGTACCGCAGCCCGACCTAGCACGAAACTCGAAATCGGGTAGTCGATGTCACTATCTAATACCAACTAAACTAAATGAAACATTTCCAAGTTAAATACCCTAAAAAATTAAATACTGATTAATATATGCAAGAAATTGATGCATGGTAACTATCAAAATCGTATTTTTGCTAGAGATTTATTTTTAGTAGTATAAAATTTGCATTATACAATTTCAGCATTTTCAATGTTAAAAGTGGTTGCTTTTTTGCATAATTAATGTGCTTAGGCATCATCATATATTTAATAGTTAGCTTGGATATCATTTTTCAAGGTTTGAATAGCCGGGGCCTCACTATATTTTGGTTCAAAATTAAATTTACAAAGCGATACAAAGCGATATATATATATATATATATATATATATATGTATATATATATATATATACAGTCCCGCAAAAGTATTGCAACACTTTATATCTAATCAAATAATTTGCTTTTAATTACGTTGATTATGCTAATCAGAATTATAATTTGGTTTGAAACATGTTGCTATTATTTACTTACTATATCATATCCATAAATGATTGAAAAAATAGTTAATCCTACAACATATATTTTATAATGAATGTCATTGCAGAATGGGCTCAAAAGTATTGCAACAAGTGATTTTTTCATAATTTTTTGTTGTTTACTATTTAAATAAGTTACTGCAAAACAATATATTTGATATTAATTGAATTGTAAACTTTATAACACAATAAGTTAGATGTTCAAATTCTGCTGCAGGAATTAGTACTTTGTTGGCCATCCTTTCCATTTGTATGCAGCTTCCATCCTTTGTGGCAAAGAGTCATAAATTTTCCAATGTACTCTTTAGGAATATTGTAAAAAATTTTCTCTATTTGATTCCATAGCTCGATCAATGTTGAGAGTGGGTGTCTGGCTAATTGTGATTTTATCATTGACCAGAAATTCTCGATGATATTAAATAAGAGTTACACCAAATCAAGCCATGATTTATTTTGAGCATACAGTGGTGTACTAAGTTTGATTGAACCTGTGTTTCAACATTGTATAACCTATTGTTTTCACACTTTTGCAAACAATAAGAAAACAACCTGTCTGATGATATTATGCATACACAACATTACTGTCAGCAGGAGGTTATACTTTGTTTTACATTTTGTTTTAAAATAAAAATGGGTAAAAGGAAGGATTTATCTAGCACGGAGAAAGACAAAATTGTGCAGTTACTAGCTGAAAGCAAATCAATGTTGGAAATTTCAAAAGCGTTGCACAGAGACCACCGAACAGTTCAAAAACTAATGATTAACATGAAAAAAGAGATGGCACGAACCAAAGGAAAGGGTTTCAAGAACATCAGTGCCAGAGATAAACGTAAACTAAAGAAAATCCTTACCAAAACCCCCTTACTAAACAGTTCTGAAATTTTAGAGAAGGCCGGCTTATCAGGTGTAAAACGAAACAAAAGATGCAGAATTTTTAGGACTCTTGCTGAAGTCAAGAAACCTCTCAGCAGAACACCTGTTAATAAAGTACATATCCCAAAACGTTTGAAGTGGGGAAGAGAAAACCTAAAAACTTATCTTAGTCACATAATTTTCACAGATCAGTCACGAGTAACACTGAATGGTCCAGATGTTTGGTTCACAGGATGGGTCCATAATTGTCGAACAGCTCCTACTCAACGAAGATGACCACAATAAAGTGGTTGAATAATGATCTTGGCAGGAATAGTTGGCAACAGGATCATATGCTCATTTAAAGTTGAAGAAGGGATAAAACTCAATAGTGAGAATTATTGTAAATTGTTGGAGGACACGTTCTTCAGATGGTATGAAGTCCTAGAGTCGAGCATTCAAGAATAAGTGCAAGATTATGCAGACAACGCCCCTTTTCATGATTCTCGAATTACCACAAATTTTCTGGCTCGAAAAGGACTTCCTGCAAGTAACGTGATGACCTGGCCACTATGCCTCCTGACTTGAATCACATTGAAAACCTGTGGATAATAGTGAAAAAGAGCATTATAAGGGTGGAAAGCAGTACAAGAGTATAATAGAAATTTGGGATGGTATTCAAAAAGCAATCAGCCCTATTACTCCAGAATTTATCAGTTGTCTAACTAGCTCATAGATGAATTCCTTGATTAGAAAAGCAAATGAATATTTCAGTAATTTAAACACATCGAATTTTGCAGATGTCATTGAAATTTGCAATGATATTAACGTTGAATGCACTAAAATTATGAATAAATTTGCTGCTATTAAAACCAAGTCTGTAATTTAGTGCTGTTCTAGTTAAAGATGGTTTGATGTTGACTGCAAGATGTTACGTGCTAAGCGGCGTAAAGCTGCAAAACTATTCTTGAGAAATAAATCAGATTTTAATAGAAAATCCTATATCACTATACGCAATGACTTTGTAAGGTTAATTAAGAAGAAAGAAGAAGAAAATTATTCTAGAAGGTTTGCATGCATTAAAAACAATTCTAAATTACTATATCAGTTTATTGAAGAGTTGAATAGTAATCCAGAAACAAGTACAATGATAACAGCTCAAGAATTTTTAATTATTTCAACAGTAAGTTATGCATATTCTGCAAAGTTTGTGAACAATTCTATATGTGATTATTATATTCCTTCTTTTTATTCATGTAATGTAACATTTTCAGAATTTCTTCCAATTTCAGCTGAATCAACTATTGCCATATAAATGTCATTAAATGATGCATCATGTGAACTTGATGCTATTTCATTAAAATGGATAAAGCAAGATATTGATGCCTTATATACTATTGCTTTCCAGTTAACAAATGTCATAAATTTATCATTTGAATCTGGACTATTTCCTGAAACTGCAAAGATTATTGTAATCAAACCTATATTTTGTAAAACTTTTCAGATGTTAATAATGTTAAAAGTTACATACCAATAGCTAATTTGTCGTGGATATCAAGACTTTTAAAAAGAGCCTGTTGCTTGCAATTAATTGATTTTCTAGAAAATTATGACGTTATACACAATTTTCAATCTGGTTACAGACAATATCATTCAACAGAAACATTAGTTGTAAAATTAATAGATGATATCATTCATGAAAAGCTTCAAATAAATGCACAATGCTAGTATTTTTAGATCAAAGTGCAGTTCAATACTATTCACAATTTTGAAAAAATTGTGGATAAAACATACTGTGCTCAAATGGAGACAATCATATTTGACTGAAAGAATGCAATACGTTTCATTTAATAGGATAAAATCTAAATTGTTCAAAAAAATATGTAGTGCCTCAAAGCTCTATTCTAGGCCCTATTTTGTTTATAATTTATAACTCTTTCATAGGCAAATATCTAGCATTTCATTCAATTAATCATCATATGTATGCGGATGATACGCAATTTTTTCTAACAGCAAATTCCAAAAATATGGACATTATACTCACCAATTCTGTTTAAAGATAATATGCAATTTAGAAAAACTGCTATTTTCTGCACATTAAATTCTAAATACTTCGAAAACTTTTAATTTTTGGCATAGTTCCCGCCATAGAGTAATACAATTGTCAGCTTCTGCTTTTGATAAAATTTGCGTTTCAGATCGGATTTGCTCAAAAGTAAAATGAACAAACGCACCAAGAAATTCAATTTTTTTAAATAATTCTTTTTTTACCATTGTATGCTGCAATTGATTCAAGATGTTATCTTCTTGTTTTAAGAATAGATCTTCCAGCGGTATTCGAGCAATATGTGCATTTTGTAAGAATTTAAATGTGTACTTTCGTAGTAATAGATACGATTCTTTGACATCATTGGGTGCACTCTTAATTATATCATTTAAAGTTTCAAATTTACGTTGACCTTTATAAGAATTCATGTACAATAAAATAGAAACGAGCGCTTTCGATTTATTTATCTCTTCACGTTAAAAGTAAAATCACTTCTATATATACACTAAAAATTACAGGTACATGAATGACAATTAAAACAAAACACAGGTAATGCACAATGATTAAAAATATTATATTACACTAAATTTCCTAATATTTACAAAGTCTAATTGATTATTTACAGATGTTGACATTTACAAAAATTTACTAAAATTGATAAAACAATTAAGAAGACAACATAAGCCAAAAACACTTAAAAAGGATATCTCCCACAACAGATAAAGACAAAAATTTAAAATTTAAGAATTGCAAGATCTTGTTAAATGTATCTTAAGTGACTTCATGGACTGCCAAACTATCTTCTTTTTCATTCTGATGTTAATGCCCTTGTGATAAATAAGCTTGATGGCCTTCTTAAATTGAATGTTATTTATTGATTTTCTATCTGAAATGAAAGCAAAAGTTTTATTGCTTAGATAATTCAGTGATTCTTCTAACCATTTAGATACTAATTTAACTGGGTAGTTACCATTTTTCATTATAGATTTTATGAAGTTCAGACACGCAGATATAAACTGACTTGTATGGCTTGATATTCTAGCAAAACATATGATGCGACTTTTAAAAATGGATCTTTTAATTGATAATCGGTGTGTTGAATAAAAATTTATAACTGAAAGATTCGATGTTGGCTTTGTATGTACACCTCTTTCTATGCTACCATTAACTTTCTTCAGATGGATGTCAAGAAATACAGCTTCCTTGTCTGATATTTCATAAGTAAACTGAATGTTCTTCTTAACGTTTGAAAGTTGCTCAATGAAATTCAATGCATCATCTTTATCATAAAATATAGCAAAAGCGTCATCTAAGTAGCGGTAATAATGACAATTATACAATTGGAATGAGATTATTCATATATATATCTACTAATAACGGTGCCGAACTACTACCCATTGAAAGTCCATTATTTTGAATATAGAATTTCTTTTCTAATTGGAATGAACAGTTGGAATATATTAGTTTCATAGTTTCTTTAATATGGAATAATGATTTAATTGATATACCTTTAGGTTTGAAGGATTTCCATTGATTGTATATATATATTCCAAACATTCATTAACATCAATACTCGTATACAAATCACATACATCTGCAGTTAAAAACCACAAGTTTGAACAATTGGTTGGTAAGCTACCATTAATTTTGAAAACTGCGTCCTGTGAACTTGTAACAGTCGTAGCATTGATATTCTTTTTGAAATGAATAATTAATGAATAAAATAGTTTATCAAATAGAGAATAAAAGGTACCTCTGCAGTCCATGATAGGTCTTCCTTTGGGAATTTGACCTATTTCTGTGTCCATAAACTGTTTATGTAATTTTGGTGTAAAGTAGAGTAATTTATTCCTTTCAAATTGCATTGTAAAAGACTTTCCATTCTTCAAAGACCAGGAGTAATCATATATTTTAACATAATCGATATTTATGTTAAACTCCTTCTTTACTATACTAAATTGGTTCAAAAATTCGATATCTGCTAATTCTTTATATTGCGGTTTTTTCATTTGGAAATTACACATAGCTAGATACTGCTGTTTTGTTAAACAGACAAATGAATTTCCTTTATCAGCTTTTTTAATAACGATGTTTGCATTTTTCTTTATATCTTTGATGAGGTAATCGAATTTTTTAAATTTAGATTTAGTCTTTATGGAACCACACAGTAAAGGTACGTTAGAAATGTTTGTAAGAGTTGCCTTCACAATTTCTGGCGTTGTATAGTTTTGTATTATAGTTATTATTATAGTTATTAGTTTTTGGACAATAACATCATTGTTAATGTTGGCCCCCACTTTGATCCTTCTCTGAGCAAAATTAAGTATGATATATTTTAATGTTACATGAAGACACTCAATGAGAACTGGTGATTATCATCTTTTTGAGTGAAGATCGCAAAGCGCAAATTTGAGCAAAGAAAGAAAAAAGAAAGCTAATTGGTAACCTACCAATTTGTAACTATCTCTAGAGATTTAAATTTAGTCTAAATTTTGCGTAAAGCATGTAAAATTTTTGAACTTAATTTTAAAATTCCAGGCTTGCCCATTTTTTTGTTTCATCCCATCCCATGATAATTTATGCTTTACACATATGGAACACAGTTCAAAAAATTATTTAATTTATGAAATCTTAGGTTTAGCCTCTCCTAAATACGACTACATGTACAAAGAGAAATGAAATCGACAAAGTTTATTGACTTTATTAATTAAAACTTTAAATATATTTTACAAAGTTTCATTTAAGTGATAGTTTTTTTTGAAACTTTATTTACTATCCTTAATTCATTAATGCAGGTATTTGCAATTTTATGATTTCCTAAACCTCTTTGAATAAAGCCCCATTTATGTTTACTATTTTTAAAGTTTTGAAAATATTGCCTTATCTTCTTCGTGTGAGCAGCCAGGCGTAAAATTCAGTTAACGTCGCAAGAGAACTGATTTTGATTGGCGACACGTTGCTCAACTTCTTCAGAGCCCCGCGGAGTTTGACTGATCAACCGACAGTTGCTCTTGATGAGCTTGCGTCTGTATGCCCCAGCTCAGTTGAATAAAATCAATTTGTTTTTCAATACACTTGTGCTTAAGCATCTTATTGCCATACCGTAGCATTAATTAATATCATTAATTTCATTCTCTAAATTGCTCCAAGTTTTTGAAACTCCTCGATGAAAACAAGAATAAAAAATACTCCTGCAAATAAATTTATGTGATCGTGGATTTACTTTAAAATAATTAGCAATTAGTAATGACTAATTAAATTTTTTTATAATAAATAGCAGCTTTTGTATTTAAATTAATAGATATAAATGAAGAATGATGTGATTGGTTAAACAAAATGAATACAATAGTTGAACGTTATAATCAGGGTCTAAATTTCTGAAGTGATGTAAGTATCTAGCGCCAGAAAACACTTTTTGTTTCTTTTTAGGACTAAATATTCAAATTTTAATTTTTTATCAATATCAACACCTAAATATATGTAGCTTGATCACTATGTTTTGTTGGAAGACTGTTAACAGTTAATTCGATCTTGTTTGTTATTCCTTTTATAGAATTGGGGGAAAATATTAATGTTTAGTTGGTTTGATGTGAAGTAGCTAGGTTAATTTGCAATTTTTTTGTGGGCATTGTTTCTTTATTTTCTTAGAAATTGACTGTTAGAATATACATGTATATGTATATGCATACTAGCATACACTTGTCTTTAAGAGCCTAAAATATATAGATTAGTTGATAACAAGGCATTTTTATTGATAATCATCAACTATTTATTAGGATTAGTTAACATTACCAGCATAGCCATAATAAAATTTTATTCAGATATGCTTGGCTGAATTTGCAGCTGCAATCTGATTGATTTAAAATTATTGCGTAAAAATCATTGAAGATGTCTTCCAAACGCTTTGAGAACGTTAAAAGCGCAATCGGGGTATCCATCTCTTGGATTACTTTAATAGTAATAATCTGCTACACAACTTTCTTCTATTTTTATAACGGCGACGGTACAGGTAATTTATTTGCAATCCTCCACAGTTTTTAATGGGGTCCTAATGTAAAACAACGTGCTTATATATTTGTTAATTACATTCATGAAAATTAAGCATAGCTTTTCGTAGGCCCCAATCAAATATTTTTTTGACAGCACTAAATGTCTTAACTCACCAGTAAACAAATTTGTCAAAAAAATTCCAAGTGTTTTCATTTCACATAAATTATGAAATTTTATAGAAACGTTTCTCCAACTGTTTGCCAATCTTTACAAACTACTTGAAAATGTAAAGATGGGTAATAAAGTAGCTTGGTATTTTACGAGACCATAAAATCGGACTGACAAATACATTAAGTTTAAATTTTATATTTAATAGAAACAGTTTTAGAGATTTTAATAAAACGCAATGTGTGCATCGTTTTCTGCAATAACAGTGAACATAAAATCAACCAATTTCCCATTGCTTTATGGAGTAACTCGGGTGTGATATTTCTGATTTCCTCTTGTATTGTCTAACACACTTAGGCTGATCTAAGACACTGCGTGTATCTTGAAATTCCCTTATCAGGTTTGCAATTATTGTATGGAAGGTATTGAATTTTCTGTAGATCATTCTTCATTCCTATAATAAATCTTGACAAGTTCAACTCGATTTTATGCAGGCTAGGTTTGGGCTCACCCGGATGTGCCTTTAAGTACGGCTTCAACGCGAGTTCTTGCCTGAACAAGTAGTACTAATAGATGTCAAAATATATTTTGCTTTTATCTAATGCAATTCCAACAATCCAATCAATCATACCATACAAAAATCAATCTAACTATGCATCTCCTTGCTAATACATTCAGTTTCATTCAATTGAAAATGACTTTTATGCAAAAATGTAATAACATAAACTTACGCACAAAGCTATACATTTCTTTCAAAAAATATTACTAATAATACAAAATTCAAACTATATGTAAACTGAAATTCATCGAACTAAAAAGTCGTTTATTTTCTCATATTGTTTACAAGATGGAGTCAGAAAACGACAGAAAAATGTTAAACGCCATTCCGATAAAAATGACGTCGTTTCTGCAACTTCGTGTTTATTAGAGTTTGAAAAAGATGCGACATCATCATTTTATATTTATGAATTAGAGGGACGTGTGCCTTTCTTTTTTCTCAGATTTCATTTCGTTTGAACAGTCATTTCAAAGCGTTTCAAATTTTACCATTTTAGTAATAAATGATTTACAAAGCAATTAGTGTGCCATAGCTTTTCGATAATTTTCCAAAAGGTTCGAAAATTGGACACTGTAATTTTCTGTGTTAGTAATTCCTCTGCACTCCTCTTCTCTATACAAGCTAGGCTTCGTTTCATTTATTAGCTTCATTTGCGTCCTTCATGCAGAAGGAAAAGCTCTTAGCATGCCCAATGATATAATTTCTAATGTTCTTTCTAAGCTCAAGAATATTATACACTAATCTCTCAATCCCTTATAACCTTAGTAATCCATTCGTTATTTAACGGTATATTTGAATCAAAGTGTCATTTAAAGCCTTCAAAAAACGCCCAACGACCTTCAAACTGTGATATTGTTAAAAAACTATCATCATTCCATTTAGAAGTTTCCTTCTAAAGAAATGTATTTCAATTGCTCTTGTCTAAATCTCATCCTTCATGTTTTTAGGAGCAGGTGGAGTTATTGGCAATTTGCATTGTTTTTGTAATGTCGAATTGAAAGCATTTACTGCACACCCAGGTGCCATAACCTTATTAAAAATCACTAACTGAAATACATTATTAACACCTGTGAAAAAACAGAAAAATATCCAAAGTTAGATAGAAATGATATAAGATTCCTTTCCCTATTAACCTTGTCAAACCGCCCATTGAAATCCTCTGTAAACATAAATGAGATCGATTTGATCTCTTCTGCGGTAGCTTCAAAATCATTTCTTAAATGTTCTGATATTACATCAATATAACTAAGAAAGATAAGTTCACAATTAGAACAAACCTACTGTGTGGTATGGATCTAGAACTATTCATCAATCAAAGATTCCACATTAGAGAGAGATTAGGACTGTACCAGAATTGGGTTGATCATGTTCCTGTCATATTTCAGGCTCATGCAAAATTGAAATGATGAAAAAAAGTACATTAGTTCCAATTTGGCTGTATGTAAGGACATCGGGTTTTGGATAAGGAATCTTATAAGTGAAAAAGCAATTGCATCATGGACAGAATCTTGGATCAAAATCATAAAACATGATTCAGAAAAAGTCATGGAAACTAAAAGTTTTGTGCCTAGATTAGAATCGCATGAACATTCAAATAATCAGATCAGGTTTGAAGCTTGGTTTTTCAAAGTATCAAATTAAATGAAGAAAATGAAGTTTTCAATTGCTTAATGCTTACTTTGACATTTCTATTAAAAAAATCTTTCAAAGCAGATGTACTCATACCTAATTGTGATGTTTTAGGTTTGTTGAGGATTTTGTTTGTTAAAGACGTCAATGTCAGCAGAAGTTTCTACAGAACTAAGAATGATCTCAGACTAGCCCTCTTACCACATCAATTTTGGGGATCAGGCTACCTTTTGACAATGTCACTTTTCTTGCTACAAGTAAGTTTCACCTGAATTTTTCTGTTCTTAAATTGAAAATACGAATGAGTAAATTTCAGAAATTGATTTCATCAGGAAATTTCTAAATTAGTAAAATTTAGATGTAATTGTAGTATCATGCGAGTGTTGGTGACTAGAGAAACCATGGAAGGCATTAATATTGATAATAAAAAAGTGCAATTAAGAGGTTTTATTGATGAATTTGAACTATTGCAAATATACCTGTTTCTTGCAATAATTTTAAATTATAGTGAATTACATTGTAGTCATTGATTTAGCTCTCATGAGAAATATAAGCCTACTAAATAATTTTAAAATTGAAATAAGAGAAAATTTTATTAAATTTAAACCGTGGCATTTGTTTAGCTAGCTACTATTGGTATGATTATTTAATTATTTTGTAATTAATACTAAGTTAAAATTTTAAGGAATGATAATAAAGTTACGCTTCAACTTGACATGCATTTTGGCATTGCTCCAACAAGACTACAGCATTTTTTCAAAACACATTATAGGTGACTGCTTTTGCTAAGAACCGACAAACTTTGTGTTATTAGTGTTTCCCTATCCTGTTTCGGTATTGAGTTAAAAAGCGAAATATTTTTAGGGATACCAGGAAACACTAGATATTTTTGAACTAGAGCTTATATTTGGTCAAGGTCCCGAAAGGTGAATTTTGGTCTCGGTAGTCGCTAGCGACTTTAATTTTGCTATCACATATCAAGTTGGCATTTCTTCAGCAGGTATCGAAAATATACAATGTTGCTAAATATATCCAACTAAAATATTAGGCTGAAGTTGAACTCATCAAAGTAACTTGCGAAATGAATATTAAACGTAATATTTTTAAGCAAATGAAATGCTTGGCATATAGCATAGTAGGTGAAAATTCGTGATATTGTACAAACATAGATATATGGTCCCGAAGCATTTGATCCCGAAGTGTTATTTTTTGTGCCGAACACAGTCCCTGCGGATCTCCGCACATCTCTACTAGAGCTGCTATTAAGCTCAACAAAAATGAATTTTTATTACGCAGCATTACATTTGGTTAATACTGTTATTACGCAATTTGTTATAAGAATTGTAAATTGGTTAATTCACATTTAAAAAAGCCCAATGTTGTGTCGGGTTCAATCGTTGAGAATATCGATGTCATGCATTTTCACCCCTTTCCACGATTTGGAATGATTTATTTCTTACTATTCTGTATTACTATTTTTCATTTAGAGTAGGTTTTTAATTCAATGAACTATTGTGCAAATTTTTCGATAATTTAACACTAGAAAGACGGATGGGTAAAAAATGACCCATTTTTAATTTTGGATGATAATATATCTCTTATTTTAAGCTTTTTGTTAATGATATTTTATGTATTTTATTTTCATATGTAGTTTCACTTAGAAACCAAGTTTTAGCTAATTGTTACTATAATTTTGGTAATTATGCAATGGTATACCTAATAAGACTGCCGGGGTCAGTTTGGACCCCAACAATAATTTTCTTATTTCTTAACATTTTTCCATGCAAATCACGTTGTTCATTTATCCAGTACATGGCTTCAAAGCCAGACAAATTTGGAATCAAATTTTGGTGTCTGTGTGAAAATAGTACAAAGTATCTGTGCAACTCATTCCCATACCTTGGTAAAGACACTTTGAAAAGTCCCAACAATCCACTTCCTAAACATGTATGTGAAAAACTAATGGCTCCTTACTTCAATAAAGGATATAATGTGACCATGGACAGTTTTTTCACATCACTAGTCATTCCTGTCAAAAAAGACAAGTATAGTTGGGACAATAAGAAAAGAAAGAAGGGACATTGCAATTCTCGACTCTGTTCTAAAGAAGAAGCCCTTGTACTCAAGTGAGATACTGAGAAATAAAGATTTGTGTACATTGACTGTATACAAAGGTAAAAAGTCAAAGAATGTCTACCTACTAAGCACCATGCCCAACTGTGAGGATTGATGAGAATCACCCTAAAAAGTTACCAGAAACAATAAAATATTACAATAACACAAAATACGGTGTTGATGTCATGGACCAAATGGCAAGATATACCACTTGTAAAACTGCAACATGACGCTGGCCTGTTGCATATTTTTCAATATGCTTGATCTCTGTGGTATAAATGCATATGTCTCTTATATAACCAGACTACAAATGATAACATACAACGCAGAGTGTTTATGAAGAAACTAATTGTTGAACTGCTGGGAACAAACTTATCAGAAAAGCACATGGACATTGACAATCCCGAAGCTGTGGAACAAAATTTAAAACCGTCTAAAAGAGTACATTGTCAGATTTCAAAATGTAATAATAAAACCAAAGATTCATGTGAAATGTGTAAGAAGTTTTGTTGTGGAAAGCATACAAAGTCAAAGAAACAAATAATTTTCTGTAATCAATGTTCATAAATATTCATTTTAAACAGATTAAAAGGAGACGTCAGTTCAAAACATACTGTATAATGCATATAAATATTTTAGAAATATTATTGCAGAAGTATCTTGATTATTTGATTAAAATTACATTTTTGATTTTCTCTTATTTCAAATAATTTTGAAATGGGTCAATTTAGACCTATTCAGTCTTTTTAGGTAAGAAGATATTTCAGTCTTTCTAGTGTTAAAAAGGCGTCAATTTTATTGAAGCATTGAATAATGCTGTTAGAATTCATGCTGAATCAATGGGTTCTCCCGCATTTGAACACACAAAAACATAAGAATATAACAGAGAATGTAACAGATTACCTGAAATTCTTTATTAAAATGAATGTTGTTCCTGAAAAATGATTTGAAAATGACATGCTGATTAAATTTCGATGTTCTTATGTGGTGGAACTTTAAGAAGATCTGTCAATGCTACCTGGGCAACATATTTTTAATATCTAATAACATTATTTTTACATTTGTTTACATTTGAAATAAATTATGCTATAAATATAAAAATGAAAACGCTGCAAATTTTACTTTCTCGTTTAGGCAACATGGTTATTTTACAAAACGAACAGCATGATCGTATTTCTTTCTGAAATGATTTTCTATGTGCCACCAATTTCCCCTCCTTGGTACCTCTACGCCTTCTACACACTTTCTCTAATTCTCACATTTGCATTTCAAACAACCAGTAACTTTTTTATAGTTTCATTCAGTTTACTAATTGTAGTTTTTCAATTTGCTGAAATGTTTGTTGAATATATTTTTACAAGTGATGTGTATGTAATCTAAAATTTCCACAATATTTAGGTTTACATTTTTATTGTAAATTATTTGGTAGGTACAATATTATTGCCACATTTTCAATTCCATTGTCTCTAAGAACAGTGAGATGATGGCGAATTGTTTCAGCATAAAAAGGTTACAATATTTTGTCAAGTATTATTTTTTAGTTGAAAAGCCGAAATAATTATGCACCATTCAATGAAAATATTTATTTCAAATAGATTTATTGCAAGTGTGAAGAAAATCGATATAATACAACTTATAACATCAAATTTACCTTCCATTGTATAACCTCTTAGAAAAATGATTCTGCAAAATGTTTTTCCTCTGGGACCCAGAAAAATATATTGATTTAAATTTAACAAATAAGTAGTTAAAACGTGTATATTTTGACATAGCCTAAGCAACTAACTAAATGCATCATAGTCTTCATCTTTCGTGGAGTGCTCAGCACAACTGCACCTTGAGCACATCTACATTGAATAATAAACTTATCAAAGACATCCTGAAAAGGTGCAAATGTGTCAGTGCTTTTTAACTACTGCATGTATCAAAGTCGTCATAATATAGGCATTGTCGTATGCTTTCAAATTGATTGATTATCATAGTTGCTCTGAGAACTGAGCGTAAAAGCGGACCCTCTTTCCAAATTTTAATGATATTTTCATGGTCGATATTGGATACGCCCTCAAGTATTAGAAGACCAAGCCAACCTTTCATTTCTGCCATAACAAGAACTACCCACTTGTGATCACTTTTGTTTCCATATTTGTTACTCCAAGATATCACACTAGAAAGGATATTTTTCACTTCAATAATTTTGTTGGTACACAAGTAAAATAGAAGTTCTTTGATGAGGCATGTTTGCAGATGAATCTTGATTACGCATATTAACATATATTTTTGCAGTTGAAATCACATTGTTAGTTTGATAATCACTGTCTTCTATATTGTCTTCTACATTGTCAAGTTCTCCATCATCATCACTGTGCAAAAGCTTTTCTGCATCCTCTTCATTAGTTTCAGCATCAATCAAAAACTGATTTATAAGTAAATACAAATATTACAACAAAGACACTTAGTTAAGATAGTAGCAAACTTGCTCTCTTTCTTATATTTGCATCTTTGCTTGTGCATAATCTGGGTTCAATGGGTCCCATTGGCTTATTAAAGGGAAGTCCGCCCTCCATTTCACTACCCACAAGACCTCCATTCTATAAACGCATGTCTATACAATAAAACTAGAATTGGACAATTTTGTTACACGTTCGTCGACTTAGCGCTTTCGCATCTTCCCATAAAACACAATTTAGCAAATTTTTTAAGAAAAGGTTGCATTGCCCCATAAAATCCAATTCAAAATTGTCCAAAATTTTGTTCGATGTCACTCATTATAACCTTTGTAAGCATTTCATCAAATGCATATAAATTACTAAATATGCATTGGTTGCCCAATATTTGATGTTACCTGTATTTTTAGTAAACACGAATCTTCACATAATAGCAGCAGCAGTTGAGGTCCTCATCACCAGTCTTCTTATTCTCTGTGTGTACATTACTTCCACAAGCATTTTCGATCTAGATAACGTAAGCATAAATTTCCAAGCTTGGTATGAGCGTATGTACAGTAATAATGCTAGCTTTGTTGGTGTTAATGTTTTAAATTTGTTAAGTGTATGATGATTTTCTTGCAAAGTACTAAAGCTAAAAAGTGTCATTCGGAAATAATACTTATTCAACTCTTTTCCAAAATTTTGCAGACATATTTGTGCAAATAATATAAATTCAACGGTCATAAATTGCTCTTCTTATACCTTTCTTCAAAAATTAAAATAATTTTAAACCACATTGATTTATATAGTAGTTTTTCCTTTCTACTGAAAAAAACTAATATATGATAAACTACTTATCTTTAAATAATGAATTAAGATATCAGACAACTAAGGCATTGTTAAAATGAGATTTTAATATCTTTACTTAATTAGGATAAATTCTATCAGTTTTCAACCTTAGCAAGTTGAAAGAATATATATATATATATATATATATATATATATATATATATATTCTTTCAACTTGCTAAGGTTGAAAACTGATAGANAACATTGTTGTCATCTTCAAGCATTTGTAGCAATGTTCCCGAACTTTTTCATTAAATGTTTTTGATCTTTAATAAATGTTTAAATTTGATTGATGTCTTTGTTTATTTATTAAGGTTTTTCTTGGTTGATTTAATACATATAGCTTCTGCTATCTTAGTTTCACGATTCTTTACTAGTATGTTAAATTTTTTTTCAGCTTAGGTGCACATTCATGAATATATATTTCTGATTGTAGATGCCCTCTTATATGTTCTTTTGCCCGAGTTTCTAAATGTCTTCTAGTCTCGCCAATATATGAACTTGAACATTCGTCACAGTCGTATGAATAAACGATATTAGAAGACAGGGAAATCGGTATGTGATCTTTATTAAGCAACATCTGCATGGTTTTCTTTGCATAAAATACTGGACAAATTTTCGAAACTTGTAATTCTTTGTTATATGTTCTTATGGTTCTCTTCAGTTCTTCTCGTGTTCTTATGAATGGTAACTTCCAATATATATTTGTTTTTTCTTGGTTATTTGTAGCATTTAATGGTTGTTTCTTGGATGAAAATTTTCTATCAATGATCTTACGAATTAATTTTTGTGGATAGCCATTATTTTTAAGATCCTCGGTTATTTTATCCAAACTTTCAGTTAAACTTTTATAATTAGAGCATGATTCAAATATTCTATTGATTAAGCATGAAGTGGTATTGATTTTATGACGTTCATCACAATTTGACGAAAAACATACTAGTAAAGAATCGTGAAACTAAGATAACAGAAGCCATATGTATTAAATCAACCAAGAAAACCTTAATAAATAAACAAAGACATCAATAAAATTTAAACATTTATTAAAGATCAAAAACATTTAATAAAAAAGTTCGGGAACATTGCTACAAATGCTTGAAGATGACAACAATGTTTGTCGAAACATGTCGCGATAAAAGCAACAAAAGTTTTCATATATATATATATATATATATATATATATAATTTTAGACAACTATTTAGAAGCAAATTTTCAATAAAAAGAAGTGGGATTCACACACATGGGAATTATGGTTTGAAATTAACAGCCTTTTGGCTACGTCCACCAATCATATGTTTCACGCTATTAATCTTCTTGGAATTACTCTCGAAGGAACTTTCCATTGTTCGTCAAAAGTAGCAGCTTTGGTGCAATCGGTTCTTATAGTTACAGTAGCCTGTCTTTACTTCATTCTTGAAAATTTCTTCCTTTTCGAAAAAAGTACAATTTTCGTAACAGCATGGATTGTAGCGTCGGTCATGTGTTTCGATGCGTTCTTTTCAAACCTCAAAGATAGCAAAGAATTATCACTCGAGAGCTATCTACTTCCAATCGTCTTCGGAATAATATTATTTTTTCTGCTTCTCAAACTGATAATAATGATTGAGGTTCCAACAAATTATAAAGATTTAAAAATTGGAGTGGAAAAGGAGGTAAACGGTAATTACCATAAATCTAAGGACACTGTTCATTTGAGCCACAACAATAGTTCAAGACCAAGGTCGATTCCAACTACAGAAATATTTGATGATCAGGATTATATCAGAAGTTCAACGGCGAGTTTGCATTCAGACTTGAGGCAAAGACAAAAATCCTTTAACTGTGCTTGGGTCGATTAAAATAATGTAGCTAAATATTCGTATCACTAACATGTACATTATTGTATTGGATATAGTTACCATGAATACTTTTTTGTAGATTTATTATTTTGACGAATAATATAGTTTATTTCTGGGTCTAGTCTGAAATTTATTACCAAATTCGGTCTAGGTTACTACAATACAAGCAATTTCACAGATACACATAAAAAAATTGCATGTTTGATATGACATTTTTGATGCTGCCCATAACTAATATCAATATATGTAGGACATATCTTGCATATAGCTGAACTTGTCGGTGGTGTTTCTGAATATTAACCTAGTACTGTAAGAACAAAGAATAGGTATTCACTAGGAGGAATCGCCTAGCCAGAAACTAATATATTTCGTAGAGAGAATTATTAAGAGCATAGAGAAAATAAAAACAGTAACAGATGAAATTCATCGTATGCTTAATAAATTGTTAGGAATATGAGCTGTTGCTAGGCAATAAGTTTACTTTTTGGGAAGGAAAAATTAACAGTTTCAGCAATAGAGTTCCCAAGAAAGCAACAGATTTAACAAAACGATTTTCTAACAGTATCAATGGAAACCCTTGCTTTTCGAAAGCGCCTGAACAACAGGGTTGCCGTTTATGGCAAGGTCATATATGGCAAGGAGAAATTTCTTAACCAATCATAATGGTAATATTCTAAATTTCGTAAATACATTGTCGGTATTATGTAAAACTATGGATACATGCACTAATAGCAATTTAATAGTGATTTCTAAAATTAACAAAATACCAATGATTGTAAACTGCAACTAAAAGTAAAATATTTTTGTGTAATATGAAATTGAACTAATATCACAAAGCACAAGCATTCAATAGGTTTTGCAAATCAAATATTTAAACAAATTTTAAAATAAACCAATTATTTTTGGATTGTTTTATAATGCAGCATGTTTGCTTGGCGCAAACATTAAAATGGTAAAAAAATTAATCGTCAGAATTTGTTTTCAATCTATTGAAGCTGCTTACTAAAACTTTTCAGAATTATCTCATCAAAATGTTTTTTTTTGTTCAAAACAACTTGTAAAATATATATTTACCCATTAAATTATTAATATTAACAATTTAAGATATATTAAACTAAATTTTACAATTTTTTGAAATTAAATAGAAATTCTGAATATGCAAAAATATATTTATGGAATTTCATTATGGCTATATTTTAAGTTTGGCTTCCATAATGACCAAAACAATAAATGTTTTCATAAATCCGTATTAATTCTTCTAGAACTTCTTGTTGACACACATCAGCTTCAAACCTTGACTTTCATGTACGGGATTTTCACTGCTGTTGCCAATAAGGAATCCTGCCTTATTAAAACAATTATAGACAGCAGTTGATTAACCAGGAAAAATTGATCTTTGTCATAAAACGTTTGCCTGATTATAATATCGTTTTACGTTTAGAAGTGTCCCACATATCACAATAAAACTTTCTTTTTTATCTCGTTATCTCTACGCATGCTTGCTATAAAAGTTTGATTCTATACACATTGCACTACTACTTACCTTTGAATATGAATGAATTTCACTTCTTTCCAACTGAATTTTTTAAAATATTTTTTCAAAAAAACAGAGTGCTCTGTCAGGATATCAACTTCATTTTAGCACCTCCAGATCTTAAAAGCTTAGAAAATAAGTTTTAACTGTTAAAAAGAGGCCAACTATCTTCAATACCTAACTGCCTTATTAATCAAGAAATTATTCATTAAAAAATATGAGTTTGATGCTTAGTTTTAGAATTTTCAGTTTGATGAGGCATTTCGTTTTAGTTGAAGACAATAAGTCAAAACATGCATCATTCTCATCCCTTCCATGTGTTATTTATATTCACAGTCATATCAGTTGCAACTTGTACTAAAGTTCATTGTAGTGACTTCTCTCTTCCAGTCATGACAGTTGTGTTTTGTTACAATTATAAGTGAAGAGATCAGCTTCTTAATCTGGCATATCATGACTTGTCAAAATGGACAGTGTTTTGCATTCATGTGCATGTCTCATTGAAAACTTTATATGAACAACAATGTATTCCTCTCCCGTGAGTAGTCAAGGCAATTGTCGCTAAAGAAAATCAAACAATGCTTGATGTTTATATTGGTGTAACATCAAAAAGATTCCATGGTTTATCTAACTGCAATTAATGAGTATTTCCTTTAAAATAGAAGGGAATTCCAAGCAAAATCAATTAGATTACATAAAAAGATATCATGTGTCGCCAAAACATACTGTAACCAAATACACTGTAATACAGGTAGTTATTACCAGGGATGGCCACATGCAGAGCTTTATGCATTCTTTGTTGTGATCCGCACTTAAACACTTTTATTATTGGTTAATTACATGCATCTTCTCCCAATTGGTCTGTTACCAAAACAAATTACGTCGTCATTTTGCAAATTCATTTGAAATCATGGCATTTATGACGGACATTTACAATTAATCTCATTATTTTAGTGATTTACGCATTGCACTATGCAAACATTAAATGCAAACAACATTTACATATATCTATATGTTGGTTCCTAGTTTCTATTTTCTTAATTATGTTGCAATCGGAAGAGACATTGCTTCTACATAAAAGGTATTTCTGCTTTGATTTATCTATTGACGAATATTCAGGGATGGTAAACAAATGTTGAATAACAAATTAAAGCTACATTCAGAATTTATTTATTGGTTTAAATTATTTTCTCAATTATTCTGCAAATTCCTAGCTTCCACATTTTAGCCCTAATTGGCATCTTGACTCCTTCAGGATACAAAGCTATTGGCTCCGAAGCAAATCTTAAATGCATTGTATTATTTCCTATAAACCGCGGCTACTTACAGTAAAAAAAGTAATTCAAATGTGCTAGGTAAGGAACTCATCAACTCTAAATTCAATTATTTAGTTTTAATGTTTCATAAAAGAGATGTATTTAATTTTTTTCTGAGGTCCATAAAACTTGCTTTAGTTTGCAATGCATTTTGAAAGAAAGTTAAATATTTAAAAGTGCAAAAAAGTAAGCAAACTTTTAGTTTCAAATTTACAATATTATTGCACAACCAAAGTATTTGGATAATTCCTAGATATATAAGCAGGGGTGGATCCAGAAAATATCGATGATGGGGAATGACCTGATAACTTTCCAGTTTACCCTATAGTTTCATGCAAATGCCAGCATACTTTTACATAATAAAAAAATATGTTTTGTATGAAAACTAGCGTATATGACAGATTGAAATATTTATAATATATATTGAATAATCTGCATGATAGATAAGATTTAGGAGAACGTTTTCACAATTGACATTACCTTTAGAATATAGTGAATTTTTGCTATTTTTGAAATATATGCTTTTTAACATCGACAAATATAAATGTAGTCCGTGTTGTATTAATTGTGCATATCTTTAAAAATTGAGAGAACATTTTTGTGGTAAATTTCAGCATATTAGAAGGGCATTACGTATTTTAGACTTTACATTCTTCTCCATAATGGAGAATACAGTCTAGAAGATCGCATGTATTAATTGAACTTTATTTATATGGTTTGGGGGTTTGCTGTGTAATTCATACCAAATGTCATTAAACAAAAATTTATGAAAATGCTCTATTATGAGCATTGACTAACATTTACACATTCCATTTGACAATTTACGAATTGCTAATTGGATCCATGGCCATCTCAGTTCTAAAGCCGTCATTAGATTATATCCATCAAATGAGTTTGCATGAAGTAGATGCTTGTATTTTTTGTATTAATATGAATAAGAATAATCGAATTTTTATATTTACATCCCAACGTAAGTATCAGAAGCGCAAGCAGGAATTTTTTACGAGGGAAATCTGAGTCATGACCAAATGCGGTGAAATTTTTGAAAGTATGTAGAAAATAAACTGAAAAATGGTTTTCATGACATTGGATTTTAAATTGTTCACCAAAAATATTTTGATTTAACCAATCAAAATCAATTTTAAAAATTGGACGGGACATTCATCACGCCCCTCCCCTTGCGTACGCCACTGATTAAGTAAGAAATCTAAACGAAAAACTGCTTTTGAGTTCTGAGAAAGTGAAAAAAATGAGGAAAATTAAATTTTATTTTTGCTTATGGGGGAATGCATGGCTCACTTTCCCCTTGGATCTGCCACTGTATAAAAGCATTATTTTGTATAATTAATTGTAGGTACAATTTAAGTTTATAATTAACACATTTTGAAATAATAGAACATATTCTTTGATTTATTTTTAGAGAATGCAAAGAAATAATTGATGGAGTGTCCAACAGAAATATACAAACCTTCAAGTTATTCTCATGCATTTATTTTTATAAGTTGTAGACCTAGTTTATTCTAATATATATTATGAAAACCATAAAACATAAGAAATCACGTTTGAACAATGCGAATTCCTGAAGAGGTATTTTGATTCTTGGGATTTAGATATTTTTATACAAAATTATCAACATGTTTGTCATTTGAATATTAGTAAATAGCAGATAGCTTCAATAATGTACAGCTAGAAATTGGTCTTTATCAGGTAATTTTTTAATACACAAACTCAGGCTTGTCCTGATTCAAGTAAAAATGTGGAGTCCCTATGAATTTTTGAAATTGCTTTTCATTAGCATATTTTAAGATGCTAATACAACATTATTTTTTAAATTTAAAATCGCTAAGTTTGTGATTAGAATACAAAGCTGTTTTTAGCGATCTATTATAATAGCTATTGTCCACTGCACCACTAATAGAAACCAGCGGGAAAATTTGCGGGTGGGGGGTCAACAGGTGGAGTATGGTCCACCCTAGGGTGTAGCCGATTCACTGATTATCAAATGGTAGGTTTTTAAAGCAGAGCAGTGCTTAGCAGTAATAAAACTCACATCTGTATTGCTAAATAGTTCAAACATTGAAGTTTACAATAAAAAATGTGCTGAAGGAAATGTTTGAAACGCTATGAAGCAGTTTGATTAAAAGTTATTATTTGAAAATTGAAAGAATTTATTTATTTATACATGGCAAAACATCTATACAGATTCACTTACCTGAAATTTATTCTATTCCATTTTAGGTAATAATTTAATATATATTTTCAAGTTTTTTATAAAAATTTTGAAATTTTTTTAAGATATGTAGTGTAATTTTTGGAAAATAAAAGTTTCGAGAAAAAAATTCACAATTTAAGTGATATACCTTATCGAAAAAATGGACTTTTGGGTAGTTTCATTAATATCATTTCTTGTGTTGCCCTGATAGGGAAATGACCAGGTTGAGATATTAGAGCATATAATAACGTAACCAACGATGGTTAATAATTTTGCGTTCTAAAAAACAGCAAAATAGCAGTGTTTGCTCGTGTTAAATTTAGTTGTGCAGAACAATCGAAACACAGACCACCTTGTACGGAAACATTAATGTTCTGCAAAGTGGTGGACTATTCAAAAGAAAAACCTGGAAGTTGCCGACTGTAAAAATTTCGACATGAAAAGCACGAATGGACAAACTTAGAGTTTGAAAAAATCTAATCAAAGTTCGCAGAAAGGACTGGAATTTCTGTTCACCATTCGAAAGTGCATTGGTTAGAATGTCACAGATTTGCAGAAGCATGGCGAAACTACTGTTTTCAAGAAGTTTCTCTCAGATTAGCGTATTTTTCAGTTAAATCAAAACAAAGTCAAGGCGTGGTGCAGGAGTCAGCAGGCCTATAAAAAATTCATCAAAATTCTGTCCAAAAGATATGGTTTGGGGCAACTGTCATATTTGGGATTGTATTTGAATGCATCACAGAAGGAATGATTAACAGAAAAAATATTGTGAAATTGTGTTTGTTCCATATGCGAATGCTTTATACCCTAACAAGGGGCGCAACCTCTTACACCTCCCGTGAAACTAAAAATTTCATACCTCAAGAGGACATTCAAATTCTGCAGTGGCCACCACATTCTCCAGATGTCAATCTGTATATCCTTGCATTTATCCAAATGCTTATCAAACTTGGAAAATTTGTGCAAACTTATTTTATGTTTATAGCCAATTAATTCTGCTATGACTTCCACTTTTCTGTTTTTAAACATGTTCAGCCCTTCGTCTGTAAATTTTCCAGAGTCCCTTTTTTGGAAAAGTGAATATTAAAAATATAATAGCAAGTAAAATTTTACTTTCATCAATGGCCGCTTGTACGACTTATTTTAGATCAGCTGAAAATTTAAATGATTTACATAAAATGTGAATTTTATTCATTAAAAATATATAGTTAGTAATCTGTATTTGCATTCTTTTTGTATTGTATTTAAAATGGAATATACATAATTAAGCTGATGATAAATATGTATTCTCTCATTATTAAATTGAAAATTCACTTAAGCCAGAAGTCCAATGATCAATTTTATTTTATTTGGGAATCAATAAGAAAGAAATAAGTAGAAATAACTTCTCTTTATTTGTTTTTAAGCGTAATTTCGCAAGGAATTTTTCAAAAAATATTAAGCGCATGTATAACTCACAAACCAATGAAGATATTTGTATTCTGAAAACAATTTTTTCCTCTTTGTTCTTTGACTTGAATTCGACCTGACTCTGCCCCTACGGCTCGACAATTTCTGACTTTGCACTGGCACATCTGATCTGTACATGACTAACATAGTTTTTCTTCAGAAAAAATATTTCAGGGTAGTTGGGGTTCCAATTAGATGAGACCGCAGCATTATTTGAACACTAGATATTGAAAGAATAAATATTTTAAAAAAATCTGAAACATTCAGTGGACGCCTAAATGTGTTTGGGAGGTCATTCGGCATATCAGGAATTAGCTACATTTGGTTCTTGATCCCATGGGGCTTGAACCTTACATTTAGCTGAATATTAGGCTTGGAGAGAACTCAAATATATTATAAAAACTATTGAATCTTTTCAATTACCTTGGGCAAAGCAATATACCTTAGTACAAATTTTCAAAATAACAGTCAAATGACGTTCAGCAATGAATGTATCCGTTCATTACGATTTCCAAATTTCCTACTGAGCTTCCTGAAAATTGCTTATAAGTGTGGATTTATCCGTATAAATAAGCACTATTTTGCACAATTTTCAATAGAATTATTCCACTAATGTAAAAGAACGTACATTGTTTGTTTCTAGAAGACTTTCCTGCTTAACACATCCTTAAGTGACAAACGAGGATTTGATTTATAGTATGTATACTTGAAATTTCAATGCTCACTAAACTAAAAATTAGTTTTTTTTCAATAGTAAATGTAAATATCATGATTTCAAGCAATATCCGTTTCTATGATGAGATATGTTTGATAGCAATGCAGAAAGTATCACTATNAGTGACAAACGAGGATTTGATTTATAGTATGTATACTTGAAATTTCAATGCTCACTAAACTGTAAAAATTAGTTTTTTTTTCAATAGTAAATGAAATATCATGATTTCAAACAATATCCGTTTCTATGATGAGATATGTTTGATAGCAATGCAGAAAGTATCACTATTTTGGGTAGCTTGAGAAATTTAGGGTGATTTTCTGAAATGCAAAAAGCATTGGAATACCACTGGAAATAAAAAATGTTAGCATAAGTACTAATACATGCATGCAGCAATAAGCATACATATTTAAAGAAAAACAGGAAAAGTAAATCTATGTATTATCTAGAAGTTGATTTGAATGAAGAAAGAATATATTTAAGTTTTGTATATTCCACTGTATTCCATTAATAATATTTGCTGACACAGGGTCTTTAGCACAACTTTTTGTCCTAAGTTTAGGTACATGGAAATATATTTGATCTCGAACGTAACAGGTTGTTTGAAGAGTAAATGTTACTTTAATTTTCACAACAACTCGTTTCTATTCTATTTACATAAAATCAATATAATTTGTTGCGCACTAATATTCCACGTCATACAATATTTCACTTCAGATACAAAAAAATAAGATAGTTTTTCATTTTTTATTATCAAAAATTCACAAGCATGCCATATTAAAGACAAATCTAGTATCAGGGCATGTAAGTTCAAGGCCTACTTAAATAACAACAATGACAATAGAAATGTTTTGTTTTAAGAAATTGTCAACATTCCAATAATCAAAAAATATCCAGTAATGGTAAATATATTCAAAACTGTTGTAAATTTGTTTAAACAACAGTAAATATTTTTGTNTTCCTCACTTTGTTTCAACTTACAACTAAAAAACTGTATCAGCACTTCCTTGCCATCTTTTATCTGACCTAGGCATGCTCCTATAGCAACATTACTCGCATCACAATCCAGAATGAATTCTTTATCATACTCGGGTGTATTTAATGATGGCATCTTACTTAATTCATCTTTTATGTTGTCTAATTGTTCTCTCCTTTANTGACAAGAGAAATGTTTTGTTTTAAGAAATTGTCAACATTCCAATAATCAAAAAATATCCAGTAATGGTAAATATATTCAAAACTGTTGTAAATTTGTTTAAACAACAGTAAATATTTTTGTGTATTTTGTATGTGATACTGACTAGAAGAGGTTCAGTTCTGTCCACTGTGAGCAATTTGGGTAAACAAAAACTACGTTGTTAGCAACATCATAATTAGTTTACTGTTGTCACACAGTGTGTAGAAGCCAGGGCTTTTAAAGTTTGATTTGAAAATTTGAATATTAATAAATTCAAAGTTTGATTTGAAATTTGAAAGTTTGAAAATTTGAGTTCAAGTTTGATATTTCTTAGAAGTTAATCCTTAAATACAAAAAATGCATATTTATTAGGCTAATGTGTAATGTGTAGCAATGAGGAAGGGTAGAAATACATAATGCAGATTTTACCTATATTTTTGTAGAAATATGAAGTATATATAGTAGAACATAAATTCATTATGCATAGTACATTGTTTATGTAGAAGGAAAATAAGAATATTGTACTTATTGCATAGAGACCAAATATGTAGTAAATGCCCATGTGACTTTTAAGTATGCTGAAATTGCTTGATTAATTATTCCAGTTAAATCAGAGAAACAGACATGATAGTCACAAAGCTTAAAAAATGTGTCCACTATTGGCTTAATTATCAAACATGCTAAATGGATGAGTCGCAATTACTTAAATGAAAGAATTTACAAACTCATTATTATGCCTGCAAGAAGTCGTCATTTTCAATATTAAGTATAATTTTAAATCTATTATATATTTAAAAATTTATCATAAAATTATATTGGGAAAATGTACTAATGTTGATGTTTAAATTTTTCCAAAATTTGATTATCAAAAGTTTGCTTATAAGCCTTCAATGTTTGGTTGGAACTTTGAAAATTAAGATTTTACAAAATTTGATTTGAAATTTTGAAATTTTGAATTTGATTTGAAAGCTATAGTAAAATAGCGTACATTACTTTGTAAATCACTGCGAAGAAATGTTTAAAAGTTGTCTCAAACATTAGGATTACCACGTAATCCGGACTGGAAATTATGGTATTAAGAAGAGCTTATTACGATGGCAATGCTAATAATATTTGGGTAACATTTCATATAAATCAACAGAAATGGGGATTGCAAAATCTGCGGTGTTAAACATCCCCTATACCAAATTTCACATCATCTAAAACTAATAAAGTAGTATTGAGCAGTACTAAGAAGAAAATATATAGTCAATTTTGAAAATTTAAAAAGTTTCTCCAATGAATTGCAGATCTCTTAGATAACGGTTAAATTTGTCTTACTTGATGCTGATGAACTAAAAAATAAACTATGAAGATAGGAGTTATAAAAAAATTTCCAATTTCTATAAATAATGAATTTCTGATACCATTCAATATAGTATATTGTTGTAATTAACCCACGTTTACAGTGGATATTTTAAAAATATCTCTTTCTTATATTAGGTTCCTGTTTTGTAGTGAAGGTTGCATCACTTAATTGAGGTAGAATGTATTAAATCTTGAAAAACTCTCATAATTTTTATTTCGGTTCTCGTTGTTACTTTAAAATGACAATCAGTTTCTTCGGCTTTATTGATTTTATCTTCACATTCCATAAAACAAGTCTAGTTTGTTACACGCTGATTCATGAAAACTGTTTTGTTATATTGGAATAATCTCAAAGTACTAAGTATCATAATACACAAATTGGATTGCTAAGGAATCTACATTAATGATGAATAGATCAAATTCTTTAATCTTTTGAGAACTTAACGTTTAGAACGCATTATATGGTGTCACTATCAGGGGCGTACCCAGGATTTGCTGACGGGGGACATCGTCGTTATTACCCAATGCGAAATTTTTTTTAATTTATCGAGTCAAAATCAAATTTGGAAACTTGACGGGGGGGGGGG
>CABFPE010000175.1:31916-42357 GCA_900660155.1 Hofstenia miamia | reverse complement strand
AATATTCCACCATATCCCCCCTGTGTACCCCACTGGTCACTATTAAAGCTCTAATTGGATAGATTTTACTATTTGAATGTGGAATTCATCTTTTTAAATGTGTTGATGATTTAGGAAATGTCTGTGTTTGATATTTGCTTTTCTTGCATGAGGTAGATTTTCCTTAAAAATATTTTTAAATTCTTGCTGCACTTGATCATTTTGACATGCTCAAGATTTTGGGTTGACCTCGACCTCTCAATGACTGGTATATTGATTATACAATTGTCTTCGATAAATATATGAATGCAGAAATACTTGATGATAGAAATCGCTCTAACCGGATTTATCTCATTTATCTCAAAAACGCCTCTGTCCCAGGTCATGTAAGCCATCAGTGAATTTTAGTGATGCTGTGTTGAACGTCCTTTCTTAATGGAAAGAACTACCAGCATTGCAATGGCAATTTTGTTTGAAGCTAAAAATTAACTTTTTTTGTGTTTAATGCACATTAACGGTTTTTTAACCATAGAATGCATGAAATTTCAACAGCCTATTTTGCATGACATGGTCAATTGACCATTTGATTCGTCAATATTTGTTTTATTCATAAATATTGTATGAAATTAGTAGTTTTAAAGGAATTGTTAGATATATGATGATGAATTTCATTAAGTGCTACTGCATTTATAGTAGAGATTAACGCGGTACAGGTTTTGTAAAATTATTTCCACCACAGAGAAAAAAAAATTCATCGCTAACCACCGCAATATCCGTTTTTTACCGCAAACCACCGTAATAACGGAAATTATACCGCGGTACAGCGAAACAATGGCGATTATATCTTCGTAAGAAAAAATAGATATTTCTGAATTGTTTTTTAGGAATTTTGTCATTTCGTTCAATTTTATTTTCATGAAATATGTAAAAATTGGTTTTAATATTTTGCATGTGAAATGTCTTAGTTTTGATTCAGAAACAGTTTTTTGAACAATACGTAGAGATTTTAAATTTTCACTTTAATGCCACCGCACGTTGTTTTAAATTCTACTACTAACCACTGCAATTGTGTAAATCACTACCGCAGTATTACCTCACCGCACTCATCTCTAATTTATAGATTAATATATATATACGAGTAGAGTAATAATATTCTTACAAAACTTACATATTTTTAAACAAAATTTAACAGCAAGAATATATGCATTTAAGCTTGCATCGACTTCTTCCAAAATATGAAATAATTATATTTTCTCGAAACATATTCAATGCAGGACTTACACAAGGTGAGGGTTTTTTTCTCACATAAACAGCAATCTTTCATTTTCTTTTTCTTTTTTTATTCTTGGCATNATTTTGTTTGAAGCTAAAAATTAACTTTTTTTGTGTTTAATGCACATTAACGGTTTTTTAACCATAGAATGCATGAAATTTCAACAGCCTATTTTGCATGACATGGTCAATTGACCATTTGATTCGTCAATATTTGTTTTATTCATAAATATTGTATGAAATTAGTAGTTTTAAAGGAATTGTTAGATATATGATGATGAATTTCATTAAGTGCTACTGCATTTATAGTAGAGATTAACGCGGTACAGGTTTTGTAAAATTATTTCCACCACAGAGAAAAAAAAATTCATCGCTAACCACCGCAATATCCGTTTTTTACCGCAAACCACCGTAATAACGGAAATTATACCGCGGTACAGCGAAACAATGGCGATTATATCTTCGTAAGAAAAAATAGATATTTCTGAATTGTTTTTTAGGAATTTTGTCATTTAGTTCAATTTTATTTTCATGAAATATGTAAAAATTGGTTTTAATATTTTGCATGTGAAATGTCTTAGTTTTGATTCAGAAACAGTTTTTTGAACAATACGTAGAGATTTTAAATTTTCACTTTAATGCCACCGCACGTTGTTTTAAATTCTACTACTAACCACTGCAATTGTGTAAATCACTACCGCAGTATTACCTCACCGCACTCATCTCTAATTTATAGATTAATATATATATACGAGTAGAGTAATAATATTCTTACAAAACTTACATATTTTTAAACAAAATTTAACAGCAAGAATATATGCATTTAAGCTTGCATCGACTTCTTCCAAAATATGAAATAATTATATTTTCTCGAAACATATTCAATGCAGGACTTACACAAGGTGAGGGTTTTTTTCTCACATAAACAGCAATCTTTCATTTTCTTTTTCTTTTTTTATTCTTGGCATTATTTTCTGGTTGGTTTGTTTAATATAGCCTGGTCAAAAGAAATTGGAAAATGCAAAGTGAGTTTGGTCTTCTTTATCGGGTATTATAATATCTGACATTGTCTCTGCTTCTTCATTTGATTCACTAACAAAGCTTTTCGTTATTAAATTAGGAAGTTTTGGCAATTCAAACCGCACAGACCAATATCCCCATAAATGATCACGGAATTGAGACAAATCAGGTCAATGATGTTTCCAAATACATTCAGTGCCACTCCTGATTATTGCTCTGCAACTGAGAGTATAATGCTTCAGCTTTTTTTAGCGCTTTCTACAACTTCTTTAGTCGTAGACGATGGCTTCTTCTTAAATTCTTCAACATCAGCTGCGTGATGACACTAAGACATATTAGAATAACAAACCTATTCGTTTTCCTTGGTATGACTTTCATGGACACAAATTGCATTTTTTGTGAACACATTAGCAACTACTGTATGCACTTGTCTGACTGTTCCCAGCAAAATTGTTCTTTTCCCATTCAGACGAGTGATGCACGAGAGTTGTAAATAGATTATCTGTAGTAACATTCAATCACATATTGATGCATGGTCGCAATATCTCCATAACCACATGTTTCCTTAGATATTCATTTCATGTCTCATATTTCCCAAATAAGAAATTCATTCAGGATAAATAAAGTTTTGGAATAAGACAAAAGCCAAAGCTTTATTCCAAATGGAGTTGGACTTGATTGTATGTATTGCGTGAAGGACCAGTGAGATCTGCATCCCATCAGCTGTTAATTCAATTGGTTACATTGTCATACGGTCAAAACCGCTTTGGAAGTTATTTACCATTCTGAGGATTAGATAGGCTTCTATGTAATTCGTCTTTGCTTTTGAAAATTTCTTATGATATCATCAGGCCAATATAGACCAGTAATTCCTGTTCGTCTAGTAAAGTGAATGATGAATTCTCAAAATTATCACTAATATGAGGATTGGTATGTCGGAGAATCAGTAGCAAACTGTCTCTACCTAATAATTCAAAAATACATCAACTGTACAACCAAAAAAATTTATAAGGAATGATGTACACCCACCAGTATGGTGCATAGTATTCGCATGATAAAGCATAAGCTTCTCTAACCAGTATTCAGTGTTCGCCATTTTGGTCAAACCTGTTTTCCAATTACATTTTGTATACAGCTATAGGTCAATTAAGTATGTGCTATTATTATGTGGTTTCAGTTGGTCAATTGACCATGTTATGCATTGATGAAGTTTTTTTTATTTTAATGAGAATTATATTAATCTCACACTAAAAATTAATTAATGTAAATATGCATAAAGTTGTAAGATGTCATAGACTTTCACTTTACTTCAAAAAAGTAATCATAGTGGCACAAAAGAAAATTCAGAAATGGTCAATTGACCATGTTATACATTCTCTGGCTAAACTACAGCTGACTGCTATAAATATCATGATTTACTAAAATATTTACAAGTAAAATTTTGACATGTATATGTAAAACACTTTTTAAATGAATGAGTAATTATATCATTCACACAATGGCCTCCTGTTAAATAATATATACTGTGAACAATTCGACCGTGTATTTAGTAGGCCTATGAAATATATTGGCGCAATAACACTGACTAGGCTGCAGCCTAGGGGCCCGGACTCTTAGGGGGACCTGAATTTCAAAAAGTTTAAAAAATAGGTATTCTGTCCTAGAGCATGACATAGAGAAAGGGTCTTTATAGAGGATCACCAAGTCCCCATCCCATTTCTTTATAATCAGTCATCACATCTAAGCTGTATTAGTGTAATTAGAGCAACAAAAACGACCTAAATCGCAACATATCAAAGACGAAGTTGATCAGAAGTCTAGTTCAAAAGTTAGAGCTGTTTATTTGAAAAGTGACGATATTTTCTAACTGTTCTTGAGACATAGTTGCAGTGATAGAGCACTTGAGTGAACAGCGTCATCCTTTTGGTGGACATGGTGAACTTCTTCTGTCCTAACATAATAATATTACATGGGAACTCTTGAGCTGATGGGGAAATTTGATTCCTTGTTGCAGCACACGTCGAAATTCAAAGATTTCTGCAAGCTGAAAAATCTGGCTAGTGCTCTGTCAGCTATCTGTCTTCAACATCCTGTGATGATCTTAGAGCTCTGATGGCAGACATGATGCTACAGAGATCAGGGTTGGCAAATATTTTTCGATTTCAATCAGTTCCACCCCAGACAAAAACAAAATTGACCGTGTTACTAGCATATTGCGCTATATTCCAAAAGAGAAGTCAGTTATGGCTAAATGATTTTTAAAGTTCCTGGGTACGAATTCCCATTGTAGTGACCAGCTGGCAAATGTTCTACTCAGATTTCTAGATGATAAGGACTTAGAAATTGCAAACTGCCGGGGTCAGTGATATGTCAGGAATATTTCTGGCCTATATTAGGTCGCTAATGCCAAATTCAGAAATTTGCCAGTTTGTAGGATATGCTCCCTGCTTTGGCCACTCACTAAATGTGGCCAGCAACGAGGCTGCTAATTTTGTACTTATGGCTTCAACTTCATTCAAAAATTTTTTTGCGGCATCTACGCACCAATGGGCTGTGCTACATGATGGCATTAAAGGCTTAGCTGTTGTGAACTCATTAAGCCAAACGCTATAGTATGTGCGTGCAGATGCGGTGTTTGCATTGAAAAAGGGCTACCAAGAGATATCTGAGGCATTTCTTAAGATTTCTTATTGGTCACTCACTGTTGAGTCATTGCTTAACCCCAATCGGCCACTGTGACCAATGCCCTTCCTTCACATTTTCAAAGAATTTTGTCCATGAATCTTACAAAATTTGGCAATACTATATTGGTTAAAATTTGTAAAAAATTATTCTTATGCTGGAAGTATATGAAGTTTTTTGCGTATCTAGTAGTTAGATAATAAAGCGGTCCAAGCAGACTTGTCAACGAGCGGAGCCGAATTGAGCTTGAGTACTGTATTGGGTATACAACCAGCCTAACATGAGTCTTCATTAAGCCAAGAAAATTTATAGTTCTGCTTCTTAATTTGCTTATGCAGATTTGTCTTATTTTTTCATTCAAGATACATTTTTTATAATCGTATTTTCAAATGTTTTTTAAATAATAGGAAGATTATGCAGAAAATTCTGAGAACGCAATATTTTTAAGAAAAATATAGAGCTAAAACGAGCCTCATTGAATGGTCCTATGTGGAGTGCCGAGCCGAGAAGTGCTGAGCGGAGCCGAGCCGAGCAGAAAATACACAAAAGTAAAACGGTGACAGGTTGGGTTTAAAAGTTTCGGCTCGCGGACAAGTCTGGGTCTAAGACCAATTGTAGCCTCACAAGCCTCAACTAATTTGTTTTCCGTAAATAGACCACCCAAGTTTCGACCATGTGCAAAAGAATTTGCTATGCCAGTGCGAAAATTCATGATGAAAAGGAAAAACGATTATGTATCCAGTGGTGTCTACAGATTTGGTATTTTTTTATTATTGAGTGAGTTGTGAACATTTAATAAAATTATTATTGACGCCATCAAAAATTGTAAAAAATCTGTGAGTTAAGAAACGTAATGCTGTGTATTTTGATTAATTGAATTTTGTAATCAATACTAATTGTATTATCTTTTTAATGTTATTTGAAGTATTTGGTAGTAATATTGGATATTTGCAGATATGCTAGGACTGGTAGAGTAGGTGAGAGATGTCACATGTATGATAGCGTGCCATTGTGGACTTTCACATTTTGATGAGCTGAGAATGGGGAAAGTGGATTTCTTAGTTCAGTGTTGATCTGAGACCATCAACTAAAGGAAGAATTGCAATGATATTACTTTACTAGTTGTTCTATGGAGATCATATTTTATAAATATCTTATAAATATATATTATAAATATTTTATAAAATATTTAACTTTGTCGTTATATTTAGTGAAACCAGCACTGAGAGAATCGGTAGAAACATACCAAAGGACATCTTCCACTTAGTTTACATTGTTTTCTTTTTCTTGGGAGTTTCTACATGCTTGTCATACAATATGTTTATCAATGCTGACACCTATTTTAAACATAAATTCCAAAGTTCAGAAGTTATTTCGAAGTATTTCGAAAGTTTTTTTTCAACCTGTTCATGCTGCTCTCTTTTCCTAATGATACTTGTTAACACCGTACTTGTAAGATACGTAAAACAAAAGGTATGCTGTTTAATTTTGTTTTGGTCTAGTGTTGTCTTAACATTTCAATTCATATTTCAAAAATGTTATGAAATTATTGTTATTATTATAATTATAATTATAAATATTATTATGAATTATAACTAAACTTCAAATTTAATGATATATCGAGGATTATAATATATATTTCTTTATTATGAAGTTATTGGTATTATTATAATTATATTTATGTATGTATATATACGTATGTATATATATATATATATATCAGAATTGCAACTTCGTGAGCCATGAGACCAGGATAATTTATGAACTGGTGCATTAATGAGATCAGGTGAAATTACAAAATGAATGACCCGGTTATTTGAATGACCCTTAATATTTATTTAAATTGAAAAAATTACAAAATAATGACTTATAAATAAACGACATAAATTCCGAATCCATGTTAGATTCTAGTTCGAATCTCGGTACAGTGGCGGAAATTTTTGAAATAAAAATAAGTTTGTACGCTAACACTTTTTGTGAATTTCTCATTGGACTTCTTTTATTCTAGAATAAATTGCTAAGGTTTTTCATGTTATAAACAGTAGTTTTTCCTGTAACTATGTGGAACAGATGCTTTTGTTATGGAAGTTATTATCACAGTATATTTCGGATTCTGATTTGAAAATACCCAGGAAACATTCCATTATTGGTCCATGAATGGGCCATTGTTGGCCATTGGTGGTAAATGACCGCTGGCCCACTGTTGTCCCAACAATGTTTGCCAACCATAATCCATTACTGGGACATTGGTGAGCCAATAATGGCTCATTCGTGGGCCGTTGATAAAAAACAGTAGGTTTTGATACTATAGCATAAACTTTTATATGTAAAACTACAATTTTATATTGTTAAGCGGTTAAAACATTGCTGTTTAAACCAACACAAGCCCAACAAATGACAGAAGGATACCTTTCCTGTCACGCATATTCAATACTAATATTTGTTAGAAATTTGACAGAATGTTTTGTTTATAAATGATAACAAAAGCATAAAAATCTGCCAAATTTAACGAAAATTTTTAATTTTAAAATTAAGTGCAATTTTGAAACAATACTATCTTAAGTCGTGAAAAATCTCTTCTGTTCAAGTGTAGCTTTTTTTACATAACTATTAATTTCAAAGTGCCCAAATATTTATGAATAAATTATTTTTAAAATACGTTAAGCAGGTATAGCATAATTTTCTACAAATTACAAATTTCAAAATATCCTTTCGCATTTCCTTTTATTATATTAAAAGGAACTAGGAATCAAAATAATGAAGTGAATTTTATTTGCAAGCATCTGCTCATTGATAATTGATTACTAAGGTTGCTACTGATGCCGCTAATGGCCAATGTTATATTATGATTTGTGATTTGCAACTTGTTATAATTCGATTAAGTTAAGGACAGGGGCTTATTTAGAGGGGGGCATTGTGCCTGCCCCTCTTTGGGCAGGCCAATTTCAACTCCTTCTCATACGATCTGATCGATATATTGTTTAACATAAAGTGCAAAAAGTAGTATTTCATGTATTCTTATTAACTCCGTCTGTCTTTTTGGTTTATTTATCATTTATGCACAGGCGAGTGTGGCATTATGCTAAGAGAATGAAAAAACTACCTAGGCCTATATGTCTCTGATAAGAATTGGGGCCTCCCTCTTTTAGAAATACCTCGGTACGCGACTGGTTAAGGATACAGTTGAAGCCAGAGATGGAATTATTTTAAGTTCATGTTTATTTATTGTTAAAATACTTATCTATATTTGGACCGAAAACTAAAGTTCTGATCGGATCGAATCCGGATCATGAAGTGTTGGATCCGGATCGGATCCTAAAATGTTGGATCCAATTCCATCTCTGGTTGAGACTGTGTATAGCATATTATACTTAAAATGGAACACCTTGCTACAAACAATTGAATTCATTATAAAGTGCTCATAAAAACAAGAGCTGGCATACTAATTTGTGCTATCAAATACGAAAGGTTATGTAAATTAAATTTGATCAATCATAATTGTAAACTAATAAATTTATATTTGTTCGCTAGATGGCAGATTGATCTAGCAATGCCATTAATGAGCTATTGTCGGGCCATTAATGGCTCTGAGAAACTGATAAATAATACTTTTTGAAAATTGAAATCAAACTTTAATGTAATGCTTATGTTATATACAATAATATAATAATTTCTCTGTAAAATTGTGGAATTTTAAGATTTTTAAAACTTTTTGTTTCGTTGGCTATGGTTGGCAAATGACTGGCAAATGAGTGGCCATTGTTGGCCAGCGGTACCAGCAGTGAGCCATTGTTGGACCAATAATGGTTGTTTCCTGGGACATTACCTGAACATTCAGATTCGAATTCAAAATAAAAAATTCGCATGGTCCTATTGCAGAAACAAACAAAAATCGACATAAAGAACTTCTGTCACCATTGAAACTACTTAAGCATAACATGAAGTTTGTGTAATTTGATGATTAAGTAATAATAAGCCTTACTTTATTGAAATGGGCCCCTCTTCGTAATTTATTTCAATAATTGCTTAAATAAATGGGACCCAGTGATCCAGTAAACCCTGAAGCCTTATCGAAAATTGACCCGGGTTGCATTAGAAATACTCTAAATAACCAAATTTAAGTTCTTCTTAGGCTGAAATATAACTTTTGATATATATTTTTTTAGAAACGATTATATTTCTCAGCAGTCTTCTTTGGAATTGTATTTATTCAACCTGCAGTATTCGTTTACATTGATACTGAAAAATGGGTTGTTTTGTTTTTCATCATTACTCTAGTTGTGATATTCCTCATTAATTGTTCTACTGCTACTCTTCAAAGCACTGTTTTCGGACTTGGTGGCGTCTTCCCTTCAAAATACATGCAAGTAAATTATGATTTATCTTGAATACTTGAAGTTTTTTACTTTTAAAGGCAGAATAAATTCTAATCGCAACTTTCAAACATGCGAACTGTATTATTAAAACTGCAAATAAGAGAACCTAGAGCAGCTGTTAGTATTCATCGCAGTGAATGCATCAGCTTAAAGTGTAGATTCTCGTTCCATTACTAATCGGAAGCAGTACAGGTCCGGGATAAATTTCTTTCATTATCTTTGCCACTTGTACATTTGCTAAAAATTTGTATAAAATATCTCTTAAAATATTTGCAAAACGTTGGATTCATTTAAACTCAGTAAAGGCCAAGAAATGATGTCTCTTAACTGGTATCAGCATGGCAGAAAAACTCAAAAATGGTTTGGCTCTGAGACGACATGTGGTTCGCATTAAACAACAAAACGTCTTAAAATGGTTTAGAAAACATTTAGAAGACGTTTTACAACATCATTTGGTGGACACTAGATGGCATTCAGCAACAATTACAAATTGTTTGATAAGATGTTGAGAAGACGTACCTTAAGACGTATTGCAATGTTGTATACCACTATTAGACGGATATAAAACGTTTTATTGTTTGTTGAGGTTAATGTATATATTTAGTAAGTCCTTTATAGATTCCTTGACTTTGACGGTTGCTTAAATTTGTCTTCAAATCCTATGCTTCCATACGTTGCCTTTTTAAATTTCACTTAAACTCTATACATAAGAATTTTTAAATTTCAAAGCAATCTAGTTTTTAGGCGAGTATGAGTGGACAAGGTGGTGCTGGCGTATTCGCATCGTTGACGAACATTTTTTGTTTGGCTGTTTTTCCGAAAGATGACTACAAAGCGACGGCACTTCTATATTTCCTGATTGGAGAAGGATATATCGTATTTACTATTTTCATTGCAATTTTAGTGCAGTACTCGGCATTTTACAAATTTCATACTAAGCAGATAGTGCAACATGGTCATAGAAAAACTAAATATGTGACACCATCTATTTTTATAAAAGTAACTTTTTTGGAGTAATTTATTCAAGAATTCCAAAACACTAAAATTCGTATAAACATTAATTTCGATGTTCAAAATTGCGTTCCTACCTCAACCATATATATATATATATA
>CABFPE010000175.1:18237-31729 GCA_900660155.1 Hofstenia miamia | reverse complement strand
ATATATATATATATATATACATAATGTATTCAATTAAGTAATTAAAAAATATGTTATTGAGTTTCAATTCTTCTAACGGCTGACATAAATCAGAAATTATTTTTTTTAGGATTTGAAAGTTTTACTGAGCAAAATTTGGTTAGATGCATTATCAATTTTACTTGTTTTCTTTGTAAGTTTATCATTATTTCCAGGATTCATAAGTGGAATTAAGCAACATGGAAATGTGGATGGCTCTGATGATAAATATTGGTCTGCCATTATGTGTTTTCTCCTATTTAATGCTAACGATTTGATTGGGAGAACGTTACCTACATTGCTTGTCTTCCCTAAGGTAATTAAGTTGGCTTCATATTAAGAATTTATATTAAATAAGTTACATACTAATTGAATTTTTAGGCTACTATTATTTTTTGTAATTTCTCAAAAGCACTGGTAAAAATGTTTACATTCCATATGCATCTTAAAAAAATACCTAAAAACAGTAGAAAATAATATTCTAATTATACATTGAAATGTATCCGAATTAAAACATTTCGTTATACTGACATGAATTGTATGAGAAACTCCTTTCCATGTAGAAATTCTGAATATTACAGTTTGATAAGAGCTTTTAATTTATGATGTATTTCCACAAAATTTGGATATTCCTTATATTTTGTAATGAAAATGGTAAAATAATGTTGAAATGCTAACTTGTTCACGCAGATTCAATTTTTTGTTACAACATGAACGTTGACGATATAAATGAGCCTCATGGAGTGGACTTCTTTTTAACGATTAAAAAACTATTCTCTTGTTAAACGTAAAAGGTAATTTTTTTCAGCATGTTCAATTATGTTCAACTTAATATACATAATTATTATCTGATGCTGGGGCACTTTAGTTCTTCTCTGCGTGGCTTAAATTAACCTTAAAGTATATTTATAAATAAATTTGCAGGCTTAACTAAATGAAAACATAACCGAACATTTAGAACAGCTGGGCGATATTTACATTGGCACTTAGTCGATTTTTATTCTTTCCGATGTTCATTTTGTGCAACTATCGACCTAGAACCTCAGGATTACCTGTGATTTTCAAGTGGGATGGATTTCCATTAATTTTTAATACAGTGTTTGGTCTAACTAACGGATATTTGTCAACAATATTAATGATGTTGGGACCAGCAAAATTGGAACGAAAAGATTTGCAAGAGCAAGCAGGAACTGTTATGGGACTAGCATATTGCATTGGCTTGCTCTTAGGCTCATTATTTTCATTTCCTGTAATTGCCATAATAAGTGGAAGCAGCACTAATACAACCATAAGTGATTAAGAAAAAAGTTTGATTCCTCTTTTTCCTTACTATTATATTTTGACAGATTAATAATCGAAGACGTTTCGACAATGCTGGATGAGGATGAAGATTCGGACTGACAAACTCTTAATACATTTTCTTATTAAACATTATTATGTTCACTTAGTTGTGTTTTTTAATACACGTTTGCATCACAATTGTGTTTGTTATTAGGCTTAAGCAAGGATTCCCATGGGAATCCCACTAAAATTCACCATTTGATGGTATTGGATAGAGGCTAAAAATCTGTCCCATAGAACACCCTGCCGGTTATTCAAAACCTATTTTTATCCGATGTCTGTAATTCAGACAAAATTCCAAAATGAAAAAAAAGAATAACATACTTTAAATATAATATTCAAACAAATTCTTTTTTTTATCTAGAAAATATGATGATACTTACTGTGATTGGCTAAAATATAAATTAAATGCTCGTCAGCGGCAGTGGGAAATTCCGTCAAGCAACTATATAGATATTATATATACTAAAATGTAATATAAACTAAAATGAAAATTTTTGTGTCACCACAGTCATCTATTTTAATTCGTTTCTCTATATGAAGGCAAAACCACGTCAGATTGCTGTCTATAGAATACTATAATAATATTATAATCACTCATATTATTTATTTAAACTACTAGCAAACGCGTATTGAAAAAGGGATTATAATAAGAGTAAAAAGCGCTGTATATAATTTGTTTACTTTCGCTTCCCTTCTCAAAATGGTTTACATTGTTTGGAAAGCATAATATCATTGCTTGCACTGCTTGCCAAAATATTATATCACAAATTAGTTAATCATATATTTGCAAGCATTATATCATAGCATGGAAAGCTTGGCAAGCATTATACAATAATAAATAAAAAATTCTTAAAATTGCTTTTCAAAATTTTTTAAGCATGCAAGTCTATCAAAATACAATAAGATCTTTATCTTTGTCTTGTAATAATTTGTAGATAAAGCAATTTCCTTAAACTTTTTAAATATGATTCAATTTTCAACAAATTATTCAATAAACATATAAATTAATCGTAGCAATTGAATTTCATTTGAGAATCTTAATCCCATTCTCCCTAGGGTTTTTGATCTCAAAGTGAATGCAACTGAAATGTAATATCAGGATTTCTCCTATCCCTACGGCATATGCGGCGTGATTCAGGATATCACCTCCAAAATCGGGATACTACCGATAAAGTCGGGATATTTTGACAGTCTGTTACAAATAAATTTGCAAAGATGCAGCATAATTATGTAATTTGCAACCAAATATGAATTACATTTTTTTCAAGCGACCTTTATTTACAATATTTTTCTGAGAGCAGGAGTTCCTTTCGTATTCTTACCATTCCATTAAAAAAATTAGATTATTAGTTTATAAAACAAGTTTGTGAAAAAAATGAAAAAACGTGTTGATCTAAGCAAATTCTTATTTTTAGGCTTTAGCAAATTATTTTGGTTTTTTTGATGAAATTGATAAGTAATACTTTAATAGGAGCAGATACCTCAAACATACAAATGAAATGGACGATGATGAAGATCAAGGCGAAAGGCATAATCAGTCAGAAAGAACGAGAAATAGGAAAAAGGAGGTACCACCAATTAAGATCACTAGAAAAGCAACTACAATATATCAATGAAGATTTCCATAACTATATTGAGATAAAGGAAGAAATAGAAAATGAGATCAACCAACTTACTTTTGAAAAGGCACAAGAAGAGCTAGAATACATAAAAGACATCGAATTTGAGATCAATGAAGGCAGTATAAAAGAAATTAAGAGTTATCTTAAAAGAAGCATGGAAAGATCTAATATAGAGACTGTAAAGTTGAATGGTTGTACTTTAAGTAGCAAAAATGAGGATATAATTAATACATTTAAAAACTTTTATAAGAACCTTTGCCAAGAAGTGTCATTAGTAAATGGAAGTATCCCATTAAAACATCCTAAGATCACTGAAGATAGAAAAGAAGAATTAGAAAAAGACATAGAGATATACGAAATTGAGGAAGCAATTGAAGAATAGCCTAGGGCTTGATGGTCTCAATTCAACATTCTACAAAGAATTCAAATTTTTTGCTTGCGCCCTAAACAAAAATTCTATTTGATTCCTTTCTAGAAACAGGTAAGATCGCGGCAAGCATTTCTAATGCTGTTATTAGACTATTTCCTAAAAAAAATAAAGAACCGGGGCTTCTACAATCCTGACGTCCAATTTCCTTCCTTAATATGAACATAACAATTTTAACAAATGTTTTAAATTTTCGCCTCTCTGCCTTAGCCAAGAAATATATAGGTAGTAATCAAACGGGTTATATTAAAGGCCGTAAGAGCTGCCTAAACATTGCTACAATACAATGCATTGCGGATGTTTGTCGTAAGATTGGAAGCAGTGTGGGAATTTTAAATATTGTCTACAATAAAGCCTATGACTCGATATAATATTATTTTCTCTTTAAAGTTTTTCCCAGCAAATAATTAATTTAAATAAGGCTTTAAACAATATTAACTTCTCTTATCTACTGATAAATTATCATCTATCGCCCGCAATCCACATTGAAAGAGGAGTAAGACAGACATGTTTTCTGTCATGTATGCTTCATGATTTTGTGAGGGCATAAAAATGCAGACCAATTTAGAGAAACCGGTAAAAATACTTTTTTCTATGACTTCTCAAAAAAATGTATAGGCGCATAAAATGCAAATTGCCCCAAAATCTAGGAAACATTTCCTTTAAAGAAAGGCAGCACTACAATGCACATTGCTTCGTCATTCAGAAAGATTTCATGACGGTATAAAAATGCAGGTTAATTTAGAGCAATTGCTAAAAATATTTTTTATGCCATGTATTAAGATAGCATCTCGCGACAGAAATATTTTGTAACAAGAAATATTTCGTGTAATGTTTAGGTTTAGGCAACGTGGATATCTGACTTTGGCTGTAGGCCAACTTTAGGCCCAACCCAATTCCAAATTTGATTGCGACTGACTAAAATGCAGTAAATATTGACAAATACAAATAAAATTTACAAAACGATTACATATTTCAAATGTGTCGAGATTCATAATTGCACTGGACAGTAAAATGCTTTTTATCAAGTTCTCGGATTTTAATCGAGTTCCCGTTTATATAATAATTAGGATTTCTAGCTGCCAGGGGCGTATTCAACAGAGAGCCACCGAGGCACTGGCCATTAAAATATAATTTTCTGAAATTTTCATTTAAAATATTTGCACTTGTATTCAATTTCAGACCTAATGTTGACAGAAAAATAACGTTTTTCAAAAATGAATGTCATGGTGATCTAAACAATTTTGAAATATTATTCTCTGTGTTTTGCCAATAGACTTAAGCTGATAAAAAACCATCTGTGCCATTAGTTGTTCAGCTTAAGTTTATGCAGGATTCTAACATAACAGCAAATATTTCATATTAATTTTCCCGTCTCCGATTGAAATTTAAGTTGATCAAATTTTTATTCTTGTACGCATCTTCATGCATCCTGCTTGTTTAGTTTTGTCTACCTATTTGCTGATAATCTTTAAATGATCTTTAATAGTGAAATAATCGTTTTGTAGTAAAGAAAATATAGCATGAAATTTAATAATGTAAAAACTTAATATATCAGTATTCCATCAACTGAGACACCAGACGCAACTCAACATTGAGCGGGCAAAAGTTCCGAAGCTTACATGCTATTACATTTTTAAAATTTTGTTTTTAAGACAGCTTAGTAGCTCGATATTTTTACCGCTTAACCTCAGAAATTAGAGATATCCAAACCTTATATTAATTTTTACAAACTAAAAAGTACAACCTATGCATATGTTATCATAACTACATGAAGATACTAATATTTTAATAAACAAAGAGCAAATCCAACAATCTAAAATGCAACTATGTATAACTATATATATATATATATATTAGCTACCGGTTTCGATTTTTCAATCATCTTCAGTACAAATATGTTAGAATCAAATTTTGCACTTACTTCATTAAGTGGTGTTAAAATATGCAAGCACTTAAAATATGTTCAGTAAGTTGTTATAGCTTAGTTGATTGTTCATTATAGTTCATTCTTATTAGCGTTGTTTTATAAGCAGGGCTTCGGCATATTTTGTATTCTTGGTTCTAAGTAAGATCTCGAAATTATTTTTAATTGCTTGATATCTATGCACAAATATTTCACCTTCTAAATGCCCTCTTAGGTGTTCATTGATCCTGGTTTCAAATGGTCTCTTGGTTTCTCCGATGTAAGAAAGATAACATTCTTCACATTTGTATTTATAAATAATAGAGGAAACCAGCATTTTGTTGGTAGGATCTTTGTTGCTAAGAAATTCAGAAGTTTTCTTAGATGTCAGTATTGGAACAATTTTTGTTACTTCAAGTCTTTTATTTATCTTCTTAATTTTTTTTTAAAAATTCTTTTTTTTCAATATACGGTAATTTCCAATATATTGGATTCTGATAATATTTTATTACTTGGTTATATACTATACTATTTGAAGTTAATGCTTTGTCAATGTATTTCTTTATTAATTTATGTGGATAGCCATTTTGTTCTAAGATGGTATAAAGGTTTGATATTGAATTAATTAAATTGTTATAATTGGAAGATATTTTCATAATTCTTTCTATCAAGCACTGTATTGTATTTGTTATATATTTGATGTCGAAGGATAATTGGAATGGAACATATAGCTCAGTATTAGTAGGTTTTCTGTAAATCTTTGTTTCATAGTGGTCTTTGAAAACTTCTATCGTGATTTCAAGAAAACGTATTGAAATATTGAATTTTTCTACTGTAAATTTCAATTCTTCTAGAAGTTATTCAGGAAACTGTTGAATATATCTATATCATTTTGATCTTGAAGGATTGTAAAAATCTCGTCTACATTACGATAGTATAACTTTGGTTTTGTTTATAATGATTCAATTTTGCTTTCTAATATATCCATTGCAAAACATGCTATGCTAGGGCCTAATGGTGAGCCCATCGCTATGCCATCTATCTATTCGTAGATGTAGTCATTGAAAGTAAATTTGACATTAAAGCATGCTATGCTTAATAATGTCCTTAAGGTTTTGTAGAAAATGGATACATCATTTTGTGGAATAAGCGTTAGTATGTGCTCAATTGTTTTCTTCATTGGGATATTCGTGAATATTGATTTTACATCAAAGCTTGCCATATATTTTTTTATTGTCTTTGTTTTTGTCAAAATATTCTCCAAATTTATTTAAAAAGTCAAATGTGTCTTGTAATATATATTTTGATGGAATATATTTTTTTAATAATGAATCAAGCCACTTTGATAGTTTATAATATTATGTATATAATAAAAATAATGAAATGCACATTTATGCAGTATCTATGTTAATTATTTGGCAAAAGGTTTCAATCTTAAAAGTACTTACAAGAACATTTTACAAAAATGCTTTAATTTAAATCGTTGCTCCAGTGTTGATCCAATCTAACCTGACGCTGATCTCTATGCTTTTTGAACAACATTGATCAAAGAATTGAAAATGAACAAGTTAGTATCTAAGTATATATAAAATATGATATATTTGCAATTGACTTTATATTTTTAACTATATACATAATTTTAACACAATAAGACAAATTCTGATTGCTTTGGAAATCATTTATTCAAAATTTATATAAAATTATGTTTTACTATAAGGAATTTACTGTCCTCTTTATTTTAATGACCCAGTGTGACAATATATGTAATAAATATTAAAAATATGGGAGACTTAATATTTATTATAAAAAATGATTAATAATTTTGAATTTCAGGGTGACGTAAAATAGATAACTTTTTTATTGTGTCGAAGGTTGCAGTTCGGGATTCCAGCAACATGAAATAAACAATGATCTACAAAGCATTTAGATATACTTAACAAAGATTCGTAATTAATCAATGTTTGCTTAATCTTAAGCAGCCTGGTGATTTTTAAAATATTTTTATGATCCTATAAAAAATTTTTAAATGTTCAAAACTCAAAAACTCTTAATGGTGTGTTCAATCTGAAAGCACCTTCGGCCCCGCAACCTCTGACTTTGTGCACGGCACGCCTAAATGGGTTTGTAATATATTTGCACATATTAAAAAACAGTCAAAGTTCTTTGTTGCCCCCAGGGGCTCAAAACCTTCTAAATACATTAACACTAAGTATGGAGAGAATTTAAATCCTTTTCAAAAATTCGAAAATTTCTAAGAAAACTTGTTAATCTTTTCAACAATCTCTGCTTTAATTAAGCTTTAATAGAAATTTTCAACATTGCATTAATGTATGTGCCCAAATACACCTACCAAATGCCCCAAGATTTTCAAATGTGGAAATAGGCTTGTAGAAAATTCTTTGTAAATGTGGAAAAAACTGTTTGTCCTTTAAAACGGACTGCTTAAGTTTAATTCCAATAAATAAGCAGCAGAAGAGTGCTCACAAAATCACCGCGAACTGAAAGCAGTGATGTTTTGTTAATAACCATGGTAGTTCAGACTACAGGCTACGTAGTAAGCAACACCTGAACTTATATTCCAATAAAATTTAAAAGTCATACCCAAAATTTGCGATGATGTGGCTTTTAAGTAGTATACGGTCCAGAAATATTCAATTCGTGTTTCTGCTACAGTTCAAATACAATATTACACGTGCAATGCACTCACATAGAAATTTATAAATAAAAAACCGAATTCCCATTTTATTTCTTAACGATAAAATAGTGGATTATATATTCGCATGGTTAAAATGCTCAAAGCGAAATGTTCAAAATTCAATTGTTCAATATTCAAACGCACTTCAGATCTGCTTCCGGAAGATCGTGTGCTATGGGTCGCGGCTATATCCAATTTTTTTTGGAGTGCTATTAAAAGTAGACTTTGTCACAAATTTTCCCCCAAAATCTAAATGATTTGCAACCGAGATTCGAAATTATCATGCAAAATCTGAAAACAGAATAACTCGACCTTCAATTTTATTGATGGAAATCCACAGAAATCTAATTGAACATTTATCAGGTACAAACCCCATTTATATATACATAAAAAATAAAAAAATAGGATTAAAATTTAGAAATACAAATAGAAGTAATCTTTTATAAAATTTAATAATTTAAGTCATTGCAATATAGGGAAAACTGAGCTCGCCAGGATTTGCACGAGTTGTAAAGTATGTCATTTCAGATGTGTGACATTTACAATTAAGAAAACAGGAGGTGCTTACAAATAAAAAGTTTAAACAATTTCCCTGAAATTTGTGAGTGTTTTTGTATATAAAAGATCATATATGATAATAATTAAACATTTTGTTTTGAATAATTTCTAACTATTTTAGATATACTGCAAATCAAGACTATGTAAAAATTGTTATATGGAGATTTGATGAGAAAGTAATTGACATTGAAGTCATTGGCATGTTAAATCATGTATTAAATCAATGTTTTATGCTTTACGTTAATGATGGAGGTAAAATGTGATTTTTTCAGAAAATTTACTACAACTAGACGGTATAGATTTTACTATTCGGCTCTTGCTATAAAATTAATAAATAAAATTGAACAATAGTGTAATTGCGATAAACAAATGCATGCAATAATTGAACGTAATAATCTGGTCCTAAATTTCTACCGCCAGAAGCCATTTTTTGTAACTTTTTTAGGAGAAATTAAACAAATTTTAAATCTTTGTCATATCAACACCTAAATATGTAACATGACCACTTTGTTTTATTGGAACACTGTTAATTGATTGGATGAGAAATACCTAGGTTTCCAAAGTCATTTTTAGATTTTTTGTTGTCTTAAATGCATCTTTATCTGTATTTATGAGGGAAGTATCATCATCAAGTTGATATATTTCACTATATGTCACATGTTTCATAATGTCATTTACATATATTGTAAACAAAATTGGCCCTAGTAATGTCTTGAGGCACTCCGTGATCGGTTGTAATATAATCAGATTTCATATTATTCATTAATACACGTTGCTTTCTGTTTTCTAAAGAATTCATATGTAACTTAATTGAATGATGAGTTGATTGTTTGTCGTAGTGCTTCTTGTGCCTTCTTGTGACTTTGGTGTTTTCACGTACCATTTCTTTGTGCTGCCTAAACTTCGGCCTTAGATTTTTTACTAGTTGAGGTAATTTTGTTCGCAACTCACGGCTGTGCAGCAGTTGTGACAAAGTCCAATGTCAGGAAAGTTGTTATGAAAAGATGATGTGTAATCAGGGTCATCACTTCTCTTAAGGATTTTCTTCATGATGTAGACACCTTTTTCAGCAAATCCATTTGATCTTGAATAATAAGGACTAGAAGTGATTAATCTTATAAAATAGTCACTGCAGAACTTTTCACTTTGGCGAGATTTTGTTGGATTATTATCAGCTATTATTGTAGCAACTATTCCAAAACTTGAAATATCATTTTCAACTGATTTTGATTGCTAAGGAACTATTTTCCGGTAGCTGTCTATATACGATAAATGTGGAGTAATAATCTATGACAACAAAAAAACTAGATCGATTAACATGGAATGTGTAGAAGGCATTTGTCTTCCATTGCAACGCTGGTCTGTTGTGGATGATCATGGGCTGTTTTCGTTGATAGTTATCATCAAATGCGCATCATTCACATCTAACGGTATACTCTTTAATATCTTTGCTTAGATTAGGCTAGTAGTAAAATAATTTTGCTTTCCTACTCATTTCATCAGCTCCGCTGTGTGAGTCATGTAATCGTGCCACAATATTCTTTTGTAATTCAGATGGTATTATGATCTGATTGGATCTCATTAGAATTCCTTTATTGATGTGCAGTTCATGTCGCATCTTCCAAAAGTTCTTGAGAGCTGGCTCAACAAGAGATACGTGTTCTTGCAAGCCATTGCTTACAAAGTTGTGTCGCATCTTCATGTGGGGTGCGCCTGGTTTGAATTCCGTAGTAGATGAATTAATTTCCATGTCCAATTGATGTATAGCACATGCTAAGTCATCATTCAGTTCATTTGTAGCTTGATAAACTTTTTTATTTGGCAAAAAAATTCGAGATAGTGTGTCTGCGTCGCATAGTTGTTTTCCAGGTTTATATATCACTGTAATATCTTAGTAGGTGTGGAACGCCAGCATGGGTCTCTGAATCCTAGGGAGTGTTAAGTGGATAGCCCTTGTGAAGAGTGTCCAGTGGTTTGTGATCGGTATGAACTGCTAAGCAAACACCATAGATGTATTTATGGAATTTCTGACATCCAAATACAATTGCCAGAAGTTCTTTTTCTATCTGGGAATATTGATGTTCACTTTGTGTGAGCGATCTTGCCCCAAATGCGCAGGGTCTTCCTTCTTCTATGAGACAAGCTCCAAATCCATACTGAAAAGAATCCACTTGTAGAACTGTTTAAGCGCAATATTTATCAAAATACTTCAATACAGTAGGAGATATTAAAGTAGATATTATTTTTCCAAAGCTTGCGTGTGCTCATCTTGCCAGTTCCAATAGCACTCTGCTTTTGTTAGGTTTCTCAGAGGTTGTGTAATGTCCAATAATTTTTGAATGAAGGAACATAAGAAATTTGCCATTCCTAGAAAGCATTGCAGCTCTCTTTTTGATTATGGTAAATGAAGGTTTCTGATGGCTCTGTTTTTTCGTCATCTGATGGAATCCATTTTTGTCTAATTTAAAACCCATGTATTTTACTTTTTCTTTTTTATATTGAAATTTAATTTTATTTTGTTGATTCTGGCCCTTTCAAGAACGGCAGACAAGGCTTCAATGTGACTTGATTCATCATTAGTCACGACACATACATCATCATGAATGACAATTACATTTGGTAGGTCTACAAATACCTCATCTACCATTTGTGGTGCCTTGTCGGAAGCTGATGCAAGACAATTGTGTACCCTATCCATTGGTACCTTCCAAATGAAGTATTAAAGGTGCAGAGAGAGGATCACTCATTACTGAGTTTAATATGCCAGAATGCGTCTGAAAGATTGATGAGGCTGAAAACACACTTACCATTGAAAAATGTTCTCATAGTTGCATTTGATGAAGGGTAATAGTTTTCGCGAATAACTGCGGCATTCAGTTCCTTTGCGTTAATAATCAATTTTAACTCGCCATTTCTTTTTTCGGCTATTACAAGGCTCCCAACCCATTGAGCAGCACTATTTGAAGGGTCAATCACATCATTTTTTACCAATAGATCAAGCTTATTTTTCAGTTTATCCAATAATGACAGTGGAACCATTTTTGGGGCATGAATTATCGGCTCTGCATGTTCTCTAATTTTGATTCTGTATTCCTTGCTACACTCAAATAATCCTGTAAAAACATCCTTGAACTGTTCGTAAATCTGGGTTAGTGTTTCTGGTCCGAAGGGGTCTAAAGTTTTAAGTTTGGTTTCCCTCCGGACCCCATCCGAAAATTTTTGTAATAGTATTTATTAGTGTCTCATTTATAAAGTTGACTTGTAGCAGATTATAGGCTAAACAGTTGAGTGACCAATAATTGGATTGACGTTTTCTGTAGAAATCATAAATCGCACAATGTTGTTAATGTTTTTCTTTCCCATCGTAACTGGTATGGAAAATGAACTCTTGACAGGGACTTGACTTCCACCATATGCTGTCAATCGACAACTTGTTAGTCTGATTAGACTTCTTGCTAAGTGAAATTTCTTAAAATCACTGCATGATAGCAAATTACATTGTGCTCCAAAATCCACTTTCATGTGTATTTTCTGACAACTTATAGTTGCAATAGTTTTAATTGATTTTTAGAATTTTTTTGACAGGGTTTGATTCTAAATTATTTACTACGTCGCATCCATACTTACTTCTATTTTCCTCTGATAGATCATCAACATTGCTTATTTATTGTGGATTTAGTCTCTTTTCTCCTTTTCTTTTGCATACTAATATGAAATGATTTTTCCTGCCACATTTATTGCTGTGCGTCCAAAAATAGGGCAGTTAATTCTGTGATGAGTTTTACCACATTTTCCACATTCAACATTCTCTGAAAAGATTTTCCTCTGATTTCTGCTGATGTATCTTTGTTGTCGTATATGGTCAACTTCTTCCTCTTTCTTTTTAAATGGAGCTTCATTACAGTTTATTTCTGGTGTAATGGAGGACATTTGAATAAGTGTCTCTTCAGCCCATTTACATATATCTATGACTCTTTGAAGAGTTCAGTTAATTTCACGAAGCAGTCTTTGTTGGAGATGGGTGTCAGTAATTGTTAAAATTAACTGTTCGCTAATGAGTGAATCAGTGAGATTTTCAAAGTTAAAATAGCGGGCTAATGTCCTTAACTTATTAACAAAAGCTGTATTCTCTGCGCCTTTCCGAAGGGAAGAGAATTGGATTCTTTCAAATGTCTCATTTTTTGTCAGGTAAAGTAAGCCTCGAATTGCCTATTAAAGTTTGGAACTTCATCTTATCCTTGGTTGACGTCCATGTAAAGATTTCATAGATGTCATTGCATAGAGGGATTATCGTTCTTAAAGGAAGACCAACTTTTATTGAGTTTGGTTTTGAATCGAGTTCGGTTGCTTGCAGAAAATGATTAAAGTTTCGATACCATCTATTCCATTTATCTGCGATATTTGAAGAATCCAATTGAGTATATTTGGTTTTAGAAACTCTATCTCTGTCACCATTTTATTAGTTTAACGAGTATAAGACAATGTTATGTAAAATGTTTTATTATGAACTAAAAGATACAATTATATATATAGTAGTGTGTTATGAACCTAACATGCCAAGCCACTACAACTTATGATTACTGTCTACTAGTTCTGTGGTTAGCGTGACGGGGACCTGTATACTTGATCAACCCACATGGTCACCAAATATATGAAAAAATTTCTTAATAATAAATCGCTTAGTTTTATATATTTTAGCTATCATGCAAAATAAACTAACTATAAAAACTGAAATATTCACAACTTAAATTCACTGAAAAGTTAAAAGTGTCTAAAGTTATGCAAAGAATTGATAAATAGAAAATATCACAATTGTGATTTGGCCAGAAATATTCGTATAATAGATTGAAATTTGCGTAATGCAATATTAGCTCTTTGCATTAAAACTGCTTATATATATATATATATATATATATATATAG
>CABFPE010000174.1:1271511-1284498 GCA_900660155.1 Hofstenia miamia | reverse complement strand
TAAACCTCTCATTCTTGTCATACATGCACTTATAATAATTGACACAGAGATTAAATCATGCCATTGGCAAATGTGAATGTGCAGTAGTTATGCACTATTTAATAGTTAGCTGAGAAATAATAACTATTTTGAGACCTTTGTTTTGTATTGAGGTAGAGAATAAAATGTTGAGACAAGTTAAGCACCACACCTTCTTAACACAAGCTGCCTTTCCCTTCAGGTAGCATGGCTAGACGCCATATGAATTGGTCATCCTGGTTACAAAGTTACAGTGGATGAATTACCGATGCCTTTTGTTCTTATGATCTCTTGTTATTTGATTGTTCTGTTGGAATCAAGACTGCTCTGTGTAGGTCTAAAGTGTAACCTTCTTGCAGAGTCAACTAAGTTTCTTTTGTTAAAGCTGGTATAGTCCCCAGCCACCGATTCTACAATAAAAGTCAATGAAGAATATCAACTTGGCCTTTGGGTCTCCTATTATACCTTTTCTCGCTAGAATTTAGCTAACATTCATGCAAATTATACAAAATGCAAACTAATTAATCACATAGCTTTTTATGAGAGGAAATCAACCAAAACTGCAAGAGCAAATTAACTATATATCCTTTCATGCAATCGAAACAAACACATTGATTCAAAATTATTTTCATAGATTTTCAAAAATAATATTAATATTAATATTTAATAAATAAATGAATAGGAATATTAATCTAAAAACAATTGTTATCCAGGTATTTTGATAATCAAGACATTGGGCAATCTAACTAGCTTCTACATATGGCAATGTCTATTAATGAGATAGATTGAGTTATTAATTGCAATATCATATAGCTTCCTATTTTTACAATGCTGTACTCTACAGAGAAGGGCGTTGGGGCACCAGGTATTATAGTGTCCCGACAGGAGGACATTCATGTTAACGAGCCCATTAATATCTGGTAATTAAGGTCAGTGCATCATTTGTAAAATTTATAATTAAAATAAAAATTATTTTCGCTGTGCACTGCTTGCACTTCCCTCCCTGATCAAATTTTCTAAAGTTCACTACAGCATTAACGTATTTTTATATAAATGCAAAGATTTAAGTTCGTAATTTTAATAACTTCAACCCGTTTTAGGCCGTTTGCAAGTCTATATTACAAGCCGAAACCAAACCAAACCAAACCGAACCAAGACAAACTGAACCGGCTATAAACTGAACTGCTTGCAACTCTGTGCGTCCTAAACGCCCATGCCCGCCAGTGAGCGTAATCAATAATTAATAAAGTCATCTAAAATCTGAAAACACTTCTGGAACTAGATAGGGAAGCATCGCCTCTTTCATTTTTATTTTCATCCATAAGTTTCTCCCAAACACATTGCCCGTCCTGGCATCTCTTGGATTGGATTAAAAGATCTACTTACAGAAAACAAAATATTTGAAGCTAGTGGTTGCTTCCCTAGGTTTTCGACTGCTTTACTTCCTGAACATTAGGTATGTCAAAGATTTTAAAGTTTTTGTACAAATCGGATTTTCCTGTGAAGAGAATTTTAAATTGTTATATTTTTCATAAATTTTAGCCAAAACCAGGAAAAACACTCACCCATAGATGTATCAATATCCGAGTATTTTCAATTTTTTTATAGGCGGGAAGCAAAATGTTTTTAAGTGTGGCCTAAACCTATTTTATGGTTTATGAATGCAATTGACAGTAAGGATTAAATATAAATTTTTCTTAAACATAAATTATAAACAAACTTTTAAAATGATCATATGTGAATGTGAATTTCATACGATATGATTTTGAAAATTTATAATCTTTAATAGCTGCAAAAAATACGGATACGATAATGAGAAAGATCTATCCACAGATTGCTACTACGCATAAAATTGCAAGCGGAACACCTATTTGGGCTAAAATATAGGCTAGATAAACAAAGCTTTATCAAAATTGCCTGCATCCAATATTTATTCCTTATCATTTTGCGAAATTTCATTATAGAAACCTTCTGTGCATTCTATGATTTGATTTTCCCAAAGGTGTGTCATTACAGGTCAAAGATATTGAAATTATGGCTGAGTCAGGACAGGGTAAGCAGCAGCTGTAAAAATTGAGATGCAGGTTAATCCGAATAAAATCTATATTAGAAATTAAAAACTAAAATCCTGAATACATCAACATTTTAGTGTTAGAAAATTGCGTTGGCTAGGCGTTTATAGTTTTGGGGTTTGTGTTTCTAATAACGATTTATTTGTGCAGTCACGTACTAGTGGNCTATATATATATATATATATATATATATATATGTAGTATACTAGTAAAACCTTCTGTAAATTTTACACTTAATAATAATTTGTAAATAAGTTAGTGAGTAACATAACTTAGCTCCTCGAGTGAAAGTAATAATTAACTAGTAATAAATTACTTTTTAATGGACTACTCGGTAGTATGTAATAAATTACTTTTTTAAGAAATATTGTAAAAAAATTATTTTCTATTAAAACAAGCGCAAAATACTATTGAACACTGGATTATATATAAGTCCACTGGCTCGGTAAATTCAAAGCTCTTAATTTCAATACATCGCTATTATATTAAATGCATTATCCTTTTTTGTGACATGTCAAGCAAAAATCTATTGTTAAATGAGTTTACATCCTCCAATAAAATTGATACAAATGTTAGAAAATTGCGTTGGCTAGGCGTTTATAGTTTTGGGGTTTGTGTTTCTAATAACGATTTATTTGTGCAGTCACGTACTAGTGGAATTTCTCCCAAAAAGATAATTTTTACCTAGCAATTTAATTTTCTGTACTGTCGAATTCTGGAACAAAAATATTCTAGCGACAGCTCTTATCTCTGACAATTTACCAAAAATAAGATTAAANACAACGTATTTTACTAAATCCACTAAAACTTTTAAGCAGAAACGTTCATTCTGTAACAAGTTAAAGAACTTTATCAAATTTGAATTCAACCAAGATGAAAACAACAATTAAATCTGATTTGAACAATTCACCACAATTATTCAAAGATCTTAAACAAACAATAAAATAAAGTGTTAAAGTAATTGCAATAAACTATTTAACATAACTTACGTGTGAAAAACAACACTTATAAAAACGGCTTTATTTTAACTTACTAGTTAATAATAACCAAAATGAGCAATAACAAACCAATATACTACAAACTTAATAGGCTAAAGAATTTAGAAATTCGAAACTAACTTACTTAGCAATCTGACAGCAAAACTTTAGAGACCAACTCGACAACACTTTGACTACCAACTTAACCAGTATATAGCAACCAATTCAACAGCAAAACTGACAATGTCTCGTGCTGAACTCTTCTCTTTTAAATGCAAGACTGGCAGCGTCTCTTGCTGACTCTGCTTTTCAAATGCAAGACTGGCAGCGTTTCGTGCTTACTCTGCTGAGTCTGACGACTCGTGTTCGTGTCCTCCTATTTATGCCGTAAGTACAGCCTCCTCGTGGTGATTGGATGTGGATCCATTGACGTCATCATCTTCCCGGTGGGCTTTGTAATTTTACTTCGTATCGCCTTCTCAGACCTGCTGACTGCCTTCTATAATGAAAAGTTCCTTTGAGCAGCTTGCCATCGCCAAATTTGCATCCTAATGAGGAAACTGGGGGCGGTGTTTCCGTTTGAACTGGTTCGACCAGCGGTGAACTGAGGCTGATCAATCATTCCGAATTTAATTGAGTTTCTAAACTTAAAAGGAAAAATGCCCTATAGCCTACTAAGATAAATCGATATCCGAAACCTAATTAAACTCTCTAAAGCACTAAAAGGAGTTTACAATTTCAATGAAAATAAAATAGTTTACATTTCCAATAATAAAAATTTATAAACACACACACACATACATTTAAAAGAATGCCATCGAATTTTCTAACATTAGCATCATAATTGTAGTAGTACTGTAGTGTCAATAGTGTATCAAAATCTTCATACATTGGGGTTGCAACAATATGCAAATTTTTTCGACAGGTGATGTAAAGAGTTTTAGAATTATTTCACAAGTTGTTTATTGTTTACTATATTAGGGTTGACAGTCTTACAAGACAACTTTCTTTTTCAGCTTGTTGTCGACATGACTGCCATTCCTGAAAATATTGTACCCCGTAAAAGATTTTACTTGTCATAGTTTTAACAACAATAAATTTAGATTTGCTTAATGTTACTAACACAGTGTAGATCATATTGTGTTTCGATTGTTTGTATACTGGTGGGTTGAAATTTTATGAATTTTCGTCGAATTTTATAGAGGATCAGAAAATATTAAAAATTTTGAACATCAGTATATTTCTTCAGCAGTGGCGAATTTGTGATCAGAGAGGGCCTTTTTTGTTTTGACAGTGTTTGCATTCTCCGGGTGTATGGTCTCAAAAATGCTTCCAGGTGAAATTTCTTTCCGATAGTGTACATCAGTATTGTCCTAAAAATATAGTTTTATGTTCAAACATTCTTTGCCTCAAATTATGAAAATCATCCGATTTTTTCATAAAAATATATATACGCGGCACTACCAATTGCGAATTTCTGATATGTAAATGATGTGAACTGCATTTGAAAGCGTCACAGTTAGTCTTTTCTATTCTTGTAATAATGAACTATTAATTTATGTTATGTACTACTGAAAATAGAAGAAAAAAGTCTATACGCATACAATTATTGACTCGATTTTGTTGTGATTCTATACACTTCTTTGCATTAAGTGTTACCATGCTTTGAGTGTGCTTATAATATTAAATGGTTAATTAAGGAGTTTCATATCTATAATTCTTGAGTAAAATCATTTTACCAATGTATGATGATCACATTTATTACTTTTTTCGTTCCTAAAATATTAAAAACACAACATATGGTTTGTTTAAGGTTTATTCATTTTTTAAATATCTAATACAGCCCAATGAAATACCCGTGCATAGCACGGCCAGTTTCCTAGTTAATATTGATAAATTTGCTACAGTTAATGAAAAAATGAAAACTTCCCCACTTGAAGAAAAAAGATTGATGCAACCTAGAATTTCTTTGTGAATAAGAAATAGCAAAACCATAATAATTTTCTATATCAATGCGTTATTTCTGAGAATATAATTAAAGTAACATCTCAAAGCCTCTGAAAAAATAGATTAATATTCTCTAGTTAAAGTACAAATAACACATTCTTAAAAAATCAGCAATATAAATTTTAATGATAACCTGCACAACTTTGCTGACAATGATACCCATTTTTTGTATTCGGAAAAGTCTACGAAAAATGTCCTGATAACATGAATTACTTGAATTACATGATAAAATCTTTATAAAGGAATGTCAGAATTTTGTATTTAAATTTTAATTACTTCTGACTTGCTGAAAAGTATATTGAACATATTTGAATATTCTCAGAAATGACATGTTTATATATTCTCAAGAAATGGATGTGAGGACTTCATAATCCTCAAAGGCATTGAGCGAAAGTTGTTGCGTATTCAAGAAAAAATTGACAGTAAGATATAAATTATTCCCATGCCTGCATAACAATAGTATCACAATGGTATTGGATATATTTCAGGAAAATAAACTATAGATTTCTTAGAATCAGTAAATAAAGCACTAAAGAAATAAATCCAAAAGCGCTTTTAATCGTGGCGCTCCAACACCTGTTATACAGTCCCATCCTTTGGCCGCATAAAACGCGTTTTCAGTTTTGCCATTGCAATCCTCCTGTATGTTATGTCCTTCAGTAATATCATAACCAATTGTTGATGCCTTGTATAATACAGGGTTAATAAATCCAATCGGAGGTTTACCCTTAGAGGCTCTAAGAGCATTTATATATGTGAAGACAGCTGCGGTAATTGGTGTCGCTAATGATGTACCTAAATTTCATGAATTTATATATTTACTGAGTTATTTCGCTCACATTCACAAGCAATTCAGAGTGTATATTGATTGAGTTAATTTGTAATAGCAGTCATTTTGCTTACGTCAAAAAATTTCAAATATTTTACAATAATGATGCATTTAGATTTGAAAAAATTTAGGAGTTAACGTAATAATCCCAAAGTTTTCGTTATACAAATATTTGAATTTCAATCGCCTTGATGTTATTAAATTTCGAATTTTATTAGTGAATATAAATTGAATTTTATCCAGCTTAAGCAATTTCTCTTCGAAAAAACGATTTATTACTAATATTTTACTAAACAAATCTATTGTCAGTTTCATTAAAATGAATTTCCAATTTATCAACAATAGCTCTTTGCAAAGAAAATGTATAATTTACTCCACAAAACAACGTCAAATTGACATCTTAGTGTTTTTTGCCAATAGGGACTGCAAATATTTCCATATAATTAATATTTATATCTTTAGGGGCGGAGAACGTAATATTGCGCTTTCAATTTTTAAGAAAATATTATTCTTTCATTTGGGAATTTAAGTTTACAAGTTTTTTATATTATGAATTTCTTTAATTTTTCATGAATGTGGAGTTTTTCTATATTTTTTCTTGAAAAAATATTTAAAAACCCTACCGACAACTTTTCGAGTATGATGATCTTCTATTATATAGAATTGACTTCCAAATGCAGCCATATCAGGAATGCCTCTTCCACTCGAATTATATTTGGAGCTATCTGGAAGGTTTCTGGTAGTTAGATATTTAGCAATTGCCGTTTTTTGATAATCTGGAATATCAAAGTAATTACTAAAACCACTTCCACTATCAGTCCAAGCCTTTTCCAAACTTATCTATGTGATAGATTTAGGTTAAAAGTAGTAAACTGCATTAATGATTCAAACTCATAAAAATTTACTTGAGTCAATTCTAAATCATCTTGCTCTATCCAATATAATATTCAGATACAGAAAAATCTCATGTACGCGCTCTAATTTTTACTTGATTTCTATAATAGAAAGGAACATCTCATAATTTTTATTTTAAATTGCTACTCATGTATTGGTTGCGTTTAGAGAAATTTTTGTATAACAGCAAAGAATTTTTAGAAAACTGAAATGTTTTGCATTATTATTAAGGCAGAAAGATATAAAGTTTGTGAACCTGAAAATTATAAGTTATTTTGAAAGGAAATAACTTTCCCCACCCCTTCCCCCTCTAGCTGTGCCTCTGATTTTAATGCTTAAAAAGAAATAATGTTAACGTACATGGCTTGGGGCAAATTTTAGGGTAGATCAATGTACAAGAAATTTAAGATTTATTTTTCATTAAAATAGTTATTGGAGGCTTTATGAGGGATAATTATGCTGAGTTCAAATACAATTATTTTGAAAAAGATTTTGGGGGCATTGGTTGAGCTAGCTGATTTTCAAAAATCGTGTGGTCATTACCCGCACTTTAACTTTCTGAATCTGGACTAGGCTGGGATTGAAAATGTACACCCACTTACATCTCTGTTGTAAGGTATTGGGAAAATACAGTTCAAAGGGAAGAACCAGGGTAATGACTTTGCTAGTTGCTTTTTATGAAGTAATCTTCATCTAGCACTACATTGAGTTCACTCATTGCTGTTGCCATACATGTTTGCTTTATCAAAAAAACAAGTTCGAATTGATTGGAATACTTATAAAGCCAACTTGTGAAGTTGTTCTAAAGAATTGAAATGTTTGTTCAATGAAATTAATTTACAAATTATCCTCTCAGGCATGATGCACTATTATAGCAGTATGGCATTGCTAAGGGGTTAATGAGTTCAGGAATTATTTCTTTAAATTCTGATATAGCTTATCCGGTTGTAAGGGTAGCTTATTTTTATCATGTAGTGTCCGGCGTTATAAGGAAACATCTTACGCTGATTAGCTTGTACAGACTAACCTTATCCTGAATTTTTTGTATGTTTTCTATATTTACAAGAAAATTGCGAATTTTGCAAATCATTCCAATTCTCCTAGTTACCAATGCAAAGCGAAATCCCATGGGACAAACAGACTTGACAGGCATAATTTAGGCACGCCAATCGAAACCTTAAAGGTAGTGTATATATCCTTAATAGTTAAATTTATGAGCACATATATATTTTAACCTTACTTGTAGTTTAGGGTTATGGACGAAATACCTAGTATTGAGAATATTTGTATTACGTTTTGAATATTGACATGCCCTTTCAAAAATTCATACGTTAACCCTTTGTTGGGCAGAGTTTTCATATGGCAACAAGAAACTATATTGGGTTATACTCTTAAAATAGTTCAACTCATGACATTTCAATGCGAGATTTATAATCTTGAATCAATGGCTGGTCTGTAACAACAGAAGTTTCTCTTGAATCGTTAGATGTATATACTGAACACGTGTTATATTGGTAAGTATTTTTCACTTTTACGTGCATGATTTTCATCATAGTATATTGTAAATTAAAGTCATTAAGGCTATGACATTAGTGTTCTTATTGTAAAAAGTAATTATTTGGCAATCAACTTAAACACTCTATCGGGATTTTAATTGCACTTGAAGAGAAGAGGTGGTCTGAGAACACTTTGTTGCCAAATGGCAACATTGACCATTTAGGTTTATATTTTTTAATCATTCACAGTGGTGACTACGTGCACAATATACTGTAACAATTTCTTTCAAATCCAAATGTATTGTTGCCAAATGACAACAAATTTTTCATGAAAAATTCAGTCAAGAAAATATGACCTGTTAGTTTCAGAGTCATGAACAGGTTTTTGTTACGGGGAGCTAGATATATAAAATATGATGAATTATGGGGTAAATTTGTTCAGATCCTATAAAACTTTTAAAATATTTTATATATGCATTTGTAAAAGTTTACTACGATATTGAATGATAGATTTCACACTCAAAGACACAGTCACGTAGATAACTGGATACTGGGAAATCTGTGCCCCCATAAATTTATGACTTGGGTCATGCATTGTAAAAGATGACAATCGAAATTTTATGCAGTTTTATTACTGCGCTATCATGCATTTGTTGATTCAATTTAAAAGTGTATTGTTAGAGATGCGATATTTGTCTGTCTCAAAAAAGACAAAACTGTTTTTGTATTTTTCATGTTGAACGTTGAATTTGAACTATATGCACATACTTTACGAAATCTTTTTTCAATTCAGAATTTGATTTGTAAAATTTATAGTTTACATCACATTTCTGTTTATAAATAAACTTAGTTTTTTAAGAAAAATTCATTTCTTTAGTGTAAGATATTGATATGGAAGCATCGGTCTGGTTTTCAGATGTTAAGGAAAAATACCTACCTTATCATGCAAAGTTGCCAAATGGCAACAATTGGGGTCTCTCATACACTTGGAAATTTTTCGCATTTTTTTAATGAAATGATATCTACTAATGACTTTAGCTAAAAAGAAACAATTGTAAAATTTTGAAAAGTGTCTCTTCATAATGTGCCCAACAAAGGGTTAAGCTTTACCGATACGCAGATAAAAGCTATTAAGAGTTGAAGTATTTTCTTATATTTTGGAAGGCTTAATGAAAGAGTAAGTCCTATTTTAATCCCTATCATGTAATAATGTCGTAAAATGTTAATAAGTTATTTTGCATTAAGATAAAAAAGTTTATACATTCACGGTATCACTATATGAGCCTCCAATTCCTAAAGCATATGGAGAAGTAGCAGGGAAAAATGGTTCATAGTTGCTACATTTTGGAGCAGATGGGTTGTTTACGCCCCAATCTCCACTTCCAAATAACCATGTAAATCCAGATGCTCCTGCCTTTATAAGCTCGCTGTTAGTCCTCATGAGCTGTTGGTTAGAATAATACATTTCGTACTGGACATAGCTCACAGAGTTTATCTAAATACACGTATGCTTAGAGTATTCTATTACTTCAATATAATACTATTTAAAAATTTTGCTAGAAAATGTTTTTCTTCATTAAATGATATAAACAATTTAGATTTACAGTGCATTATTATAAATATAAAGGTGAAGTAGGTTACTATATCAATCCCAATGTCCAAAATAATACGGTTGTGGCTTACACAGATCTTCAAAGCAATAATCAGGCAATGCCAGGATAGTGAAAACGTAGGGATATAATTCCTTAGTTCTTTTGAGTCGTCAAAAGCCTGTTGTCCACGATGAGACCGAGCCGAACCCTTTCAAAATGAAACTTAACCAAACAAACCGTTTAATGCTAATAACTTATAAACCATTTAAACTGCACAAAAATCAAAGTTTATTCACAAAATAATTATCGCTTGGGGAGCCTCTTGCTTTGTCCTTCCTTCTCTGGTCATAAGCTCGAAGTCGGGAAATTGGGAGAATTTTGTAAAATTCCACACAGCATTAACATATTTTTATTTAAATACAATTATTTAATTATGCCATTTTAAAAATTTCAAATCGTTTTAAGCCTTTTGAAAATCATATATTACAGGCCGAAACAAAACCGACCCGAATAGAGCGGATCCGAACTGTTTATAAACGGAGCCACTCGCAACTCTGGTAAAGGCTTTGATTAAGTTTTACTGACATGAACCGTTGTTTTAACGATGTTCATCAATAATGATTTTAAATGAGAAGATAATGAGATATATTATTTATAAAATAACAAAATATTGTAATTAATAATTATTGATTATCATAATTAGACATCATTTGTATAGTATCCGTCGTGCAGTGCTGTCAGCCAAATATAATTGGTAAGATACGGCTCATTCCCATACTTGTACAAAATTTGATTTTAAGACCAAACATGCTAAATCTTTTTATTTATAATATCAGGATATAAATATTCATATTCAAGCTAGAAATAATTGAGCTAAGCCACCAAATTCATTTTAAAATTTTAAATTTGTGGCTGCTTTAATAAATTATGCCCTTGTTACCTGCCTGTACTATATTTATGCATATATAGTCGTGTTCGAAATTCTTTTGGATTTGTATTCAGCTTCCGCAGCAACGTGATAACAGACTGAATACATAAATTCTGCAATAATTCTTCTATTTTTTTTCAATTGTAAGTTGACCATTAACCAATGCTATTTTGCGGTTTCGGGTTAAAGATAGAACATAAATTGTCCAAACAATGTTATAATTTATTTATGAAGACTAAAAACCTTTTCTGTTTCGAGATTATGGTAGGAATAAGGCAAAATTAAAGACCCAACGCCCATTGGTTCTAATTCAAATTTGAATTTTGCAGGAAAATGATGAAATAATAATCTCGGCGCTAAAGATATATTAAGTAATTGACTCAACATGTGCAGACCAATGAGCGGGGCCGATCCCATGCAATTTCTGGTATAATTGTTTATTGTTAATCTCCAGTTAATATCTTTTTAAAAAAATTTCTCAACTTATACTTTTCAGTCAATATAGTTCTTCAGGTAATACCGGTCTTACCCGTGGAGAGTCCGGATTTTGAAATACTTCTTGAATAGCATCTGAAAATGTACCAGCAGCATTGAACCATGCCCATGTGTTTTGGCAAACCACGGTTGTAATGTACTCAAAATCTGCACTTGCTTCAGAAAATGTTGCATTCTTAGAATTAGGGTCATTTTTACCAATTACCTTTGCCACAGGATTTGAGGGCATGAGATTTAGATCCTAAATATTCAAGTAATAAATTATTGAAAAATCACTTAAAAGACTATTAAATGAAACTAGGATTATTTAAGAAAGACATATTTTGATATAAATTGGCGTCATATGCATATGCACTCAAATTGAGGCCATCAATTTCACATCCCTATGCAAATGCCGTTTTATAGAATTATTAAGTTTTAAAAGCTTTGAGCAATTTAAATGTGATTGCCCTCAACTGCCATTTTCTGCTCTAAATTTTTACTCTAATTTTTGCAATCTTGAAAAACGTTGTAATTAATCTCAAGTTTGCTATCATTGGCATGGCTACAATTGTAAATCGATAAAATTCCTATTCGATATTTTGAAATGCATGATTTGTTGACTGCCTTAGTTGAAATTTGTAAATATCTGATTTTTCGTTGTTTACTATTTATACTAATGTGGTTGCTTAAAAATATTTGCTTGCCTGGCTTTTGCAAGCACGAGCCGCCACTATATATATATATATGCATGTTAAATTCTCGCCTGAAATGTTTTAATGTCGTCATCAAAGTAAAAACTATTGTTAAATTCAGCACAGGCACAACTTGAATTACCATCAGTCGCATCGATCCTTTGTACATTAGCGAGGCCGTACGCACTTCTAATGTCTTTAGGGGACATTATCCTGCCTTGAAAACTTATTGTAGATGATCCATCACTGTTTCTAAATAAAATATTGTTGTTCACTTCTTTATTTGTCCTATATCTTTAAAGTCTACTTCATCGCTTACAACATGAACATTCTCTAATATTTTTTTTTCTGGAGTATTTGTACCACTTCAGTTTGAATAAAAAATAATTTCTTGCCTTTATTGAATGTCATCTTTTTGGTGTAATACAATTAGCGTATAATTCTCAATTATAGTTTACATACAAGTACAGTTGCTTACGAAAATTTTGCACTACTTTTCTAAATTAAAAAAACCAAAATATAAAACCAACTTATTTAGATGCTATAAACGAAATTTTCAGGAAATTTAATTATCTATGGCACGAGGGCTTCCCTTCAAATGTTTTTAAAATCGTTTTTAAGGTAATTACACCTAGAGTTTCTTTTTTGTGGGTCATCCATCTCTGCCTGCTACAAGTCATTCAGTGTTTATGGATTTCTTACAATAACTTTTAGCAATTTTCAATTTTCAACTGCGGAAATATTACTTCCGACAATTCCGTAAACATTACTTTGAAAACCTGTGGAAACGTAAGTATTGTCTCCAAAGGTCAAAACATCACGCGCAACTCCAATACAAATCAGGACATAGCAGCAGTGCTACTACGAACAATATCCATTCTGTCAAGGGAACCACTGTGGATGTGTATTAGGGTTATGACTTTTGCTGAATTTAAAAGCTTGGGTTTTTTTTGATGAATAATATTGAATTAAGTACAAAACCACCATTTTTAGTGGCGTCACTCA
>CABFPE010000174.1:1256882-1270511 GCA_900660155.1 Hofstenia miamia | reverse complement strand
GATGCAAAAATTAATTTTTAGGCAGATTTTCACACACTATATTACTGTCTAGATAACTTCTATTTAATCTTAAATACCATAAGGAAACTTGTGTAGAATCTTGCCAATACAGTTATAGAGATTATTTAAGAGTAACTAACTACTTTCCAGGGTATATGCAATGGTTAAAGTATGACTGACTCCCAATTCTCTCTAACTAATTGTTAATTAGCTAAATTAATCTGCATTCCCTTTATTAAATGCTTAACTAATCACAGCTTATTTAGATTGAGAGCAGTAGATGGAAGACAGGGTCAAAACCTGATGCTATGCTACGTGATTCCAGAGACCTCATGATTGGCAACAGTTCCAGCTTTTACTTGAACTCTGTGATGGAAACCATTGGATGAATCAGTGTGTGAATGGTTAACTCAGTGATTGTGTGTGTGTGATAACTTAATAATTTGATGCATTGATTGTTTTTGTTATTATGATTAAGTAAATAAAAGGAAATAATGCAACTGTGATGCCTCAGCTTATTATTGTTTCTTACATGTAATAGCCCTACAGATATAGTAATACATGCTAGCCCTATATACATGTGAACAATCAATGTGGTCAGCAAGAAAGTTAGTTCATAATTCAGTCAATGGTCAACTACAAAAATAAACATTGAATAAATAAATATGTAGAGCAACTTAAATATAATCATAATAATCTGTGAGCAACAAGTGATAGGAAAGCTATAACAAATAAAAATCCCTATCCCTATTCATAACCTATAAGAACATTGAGGAATTTACAGCTACTGCCCTCACCACCATTGAATAGCTGATTGTGAGGCTGCTCCAGAATTCCTTTAAATGTATTCAAGGACCACCATACAACTACTCTAGTTTTTTACAAATTCAATAATCAATCATAAACATGTGTTTTACAATTTAATTATTATTACATTTTAGTCTTAGTTGCTTCTATCTTTTTTCTTACTTTGACCACACATGGGTTTCTGATGGATTATGCCACACTCCCCCTCCAGCATAGCTAATTAAGGATGACTACTCTCTCTCCATGGACCATTTCAGCTGCCTTCTTTATGATTTCATTTGCTTCTGTCATTTCCCAATTCACTTTTTCATATTTCTCCTTTTTTGTAATCTTCAGTACCACATCTTTTTTGGTTGTTAATATCTTTTTATGTTTTAAGAATGATGGGTTCTTCAGTGACTTTGATATTGTACACATACTCCTTAATTTGTTCAATTTCTTGTTAAATATATCATAATGCTTCTGGTATAAACATAACCCTTTTATTGCTATCATTAACATCATGATTGCATCAATTCTACTCATGTGAGCCAAATCAGGATGAATTTCAGTGTTTGGGTAAAAGAACTCATATATTGATCTTAGTGATTTTGATATTGACACTTCATTGTAAAAAGCACTTATATTTTCCATTACTTCTTCTCTAGTAATTTGTTCAGGTTTCATTCTTTCCTAATCTTATCATTTTTATGATTTCCACACATCTCATTACATCATAATATCAATATTGTGAGCTCCATAATTCTCCCCACACTATGTCATTTATTCCTGAGAACAATATAACTGTCTGTGTTGCTTGCTTCTTGATTTCTTTCTGAACTTTGCATATTTGCTTGTGAATCACCTCTCCTTCTCTATATAGATCGTATTGTGTAACCTCTCCTTCTATATAGATTCTTTCTTTGTTATTGTGTTTCAGCAAAATTTCTTTTGATTTCTTGTATCTCTCATCATTCACAGTTTTTTCTGCGTCTTGTTGTGTATTCACATAAGTGTTTTCTTCATGCCAGAATGCTTTAACAGCCTTTTTATCTTTTAACCTCCATGTTGGTAATAGCATTGGTATTGATATTGTTGGTGGTGGTGTGCATCTTAGTAGTGTAGTCATTGTTTTCTCTTCTATTGCTTTATAGGATCCTTGCATTTCCACTGTTGTTGCCATTCCAAAGGTTGCTGGATAATTATTTTTAGCTTTCTTAATATTTTCCCAAAACATGTTTGTTAGACTGTTTTTCATTAAATTCTGTGCTGTCTCCAGTTTAATCATTATTTTGGAAGTAATGCATTCAATATCCACCACTATTTGATTTTGTGGTTGCAACATTTTGTTAATCTCTTTCTGTGTGAAGGCTTCTGTACATAATATCTTAATTAACAACTTTGTCTCATGTTCATATACTTTGCTGTATATCTGTTGAACTATATTATTCATGCATTCCCTTCTTACTGTGATTTCCACTAGTAATCTTTCATCATCTGTGTCTACCCAAGATATTTCACTCAGTTCTTGTTCACCCCATTTCTCCATATTTACTTTGTTGATCACTCTTTGAGTATTTGGGGTTAGTGCTATTTCTGTTGATTGTAGCAGTGTGTCCTCCATTTGCATTTCCTCTTGACTTTTGCTCACCATTTCTATAATATCAATGGGGCAGTTTTTCATCATTTCCAATCTCTTAATTATCTTTGTGTATGCACACTATGGGTATTCTTTAAGATATTTTCTTGATGAAATGGTGGTACTTCTGGACTGTATTTCACTTGCAAAATTTGATAGTTTTCATAGATTTCATTAACGAAAGGGTAATGAATTTCAGGACTTTTAGATGAACACTCAATCTTGAAATCCATTATATGCCTTAAAACAAGATCAAGAATGTGATGTTGGCATCCAATGAACTGAGGAGACTCATAACCTTTTTCAATCATAGCTCTTTGAAATCTTACTACTACTCCATTTTGACTTCCAGTATTAACTGCAGTAGTATCACATATAATCATCACTATGCTTTGCCATGCATTGTAATCATTCATAAGATCCTCAATTTCTTTAAAAACATCTTCAGCCGCCCCACTCTTACAACAAAGGATACCCAAGTTAATGACACGATCTTTATTTTGCAAACAAACAACCTGATATTCTTGCTTTTGAATGAGCTTGCCATCAAAATGAAGACAAAAATATTCATTTTCTAAAATTGACTTAATTTTGTTTTTCTTCTTCTCTGCATCTCTTAAGACATGTCTCCAAACACCAGACTGGGAGGGGGTAGAAATGTTAAGACCATCTTGTGAAAGGGATTTGCAAACATTGGCCGCTTTATTTGTGGATAAGGAATGAGTACTAACCAGTTTTGCAGCTGTTGTAGCAGTATGATATTTTTTTGTGTTGTGTTCTTCCACCATGTATTCCTGGTCGCGATCCTCTACTTCATCTTCTTCATGTGAAAAGTCTTCTTTATCCAGCTCATAAAATGGATATATTTGTTGATCATTGGAAGTTCCAGGTTCACAACTAAGAAATTTTCTCTTTGAGGGATGAACAGAATCCAATCCAGCATCTTTTCCAGTACTATAGCCAACTCTTCCAGATGTCTCTTTCTGCGTATTATATAGCTGTTTATCTTCAGATGATAACCAAATTCCATTTTCTTTGGTTATGTCGAACAGAAGGGAAAAAGAATTTTCAAGTTGTTCTGTTTTATGCTTTCTGTACTTTTCATATGTTGCAATAACTTCCTTGACCTTAGAAACAATTTGCTGCTGAGACACCATGGGAAAGTTTAGGAAATTCCACAATTCCATTAGTTCTTCCGCTATAATTTTTATTCTTGAACTGCTTATTCTTTCAGCTTCATATAATCCTAGGTATCATCCAATTAAATTCTTTCTAGTTGGCATTTAGCACAATTCAGCTAAACTATTTGCTAGGCATGGTATAGCAGGTCTCCTTTTTACACAATTTGTCTTTGGTAAGTTTTGAGCTTGATAAGGTCTTTTTTGGCTCATTACAAAATAATTTCTTGGAGGGCTTTCTGATATTATTCTAGTCTGACAGCCGTCTAAAAATAGTGCATCCACTATATTTGGATGACTTTTTGCTATATATATTATTCTTATAGTCAATTATTATAAGTAATAGAATATCAACTGACCCATTTCGGAACCCTATTGCTCCGCGAATTTTAACCTTATTGGCTAGGGTTATATATGAAAATGTAGACAATTACTAGCTCCATGTGAAACTGTTTTTTATTTTTCGAGTTTATGATTTCTCATTCCACTACATTGCTCAATAGAAATTGTCAATTTTAACACTTCTTTTATAATCGATTATTATATTTTATAGGGTAGACTATCTTTGGAGACCTATAGCTCCATGAATTTTGGAGTAGATCGGTGGTTTACTTGCAACCAAGAGGTCCCAGGTTAAAGCCTCACACCCCCTGATTTATTTTCCAAGTTAGTTGGGTGACTAATGATTTAAGTGCTCCTATGCAACTGGAGGGTGGGCTGGTGACCTTACCTCCCACCCAGTTAAGGTGGTTTCACCAGCTAAACAGGTGCATACCCTCGGGTACTGCACTGGGTACCCCGGAAAGGGGAAAAGCCCATAACAGGTAAAAAAATGCTTGTTTTAAAAAGGAAGTTTCAAAGGAAATTTTATATATTTTGTTAAATAATGGTTTTTATTTATAATTCTGTGCTGTTCACTGATATAAATTTTAAAGTTTTCAAGACTTGAACCTTACAACAAACAGTAGAGAAGAAACTAAGGGTGCATTATATTCACTATTTGCATAATTTCGTAAAATTGTTAAAAAATCACATAAATTTTCAGTTTATGAATATTTAAAAAAGAAATTCATGCAAGGTTTTTTTTCAAAATGATAAAAAAATTTGATTTTCTTCAATAAAACAAAAAGATTCACCATATAGAGTACCAGGCATTTTGATTTTTGAAAAAGTTCAAAAAGTCATAACCCTAATTCTGTATTCAAAGTTGAAATACGATTGTGATATCGCGTTGAATTCAAATCAGCTTGGCTGGAACTATAACTGCTTCTTGCCGCCCTAAAAATGGTTGACATGCATTATGATGACGATTTAGATCGCAATCATTTGGTGTTACAACTACATGTATTAGAAAATATTCGGCAATTCTCAAGAAATTTCAGGCTAGGGTGGAAAAAGCAACTAACTAAATGGCAAAAGTAGGGTAATACGTGATTGCTATCAAAAATACAAACAGATAATCTCAATAACGAATAGTTTGCAAGATATAGCGGTTTGGTCCGGCCCCATATTGGTTACTTTTTCCTCATTTGATATCGAAATTCAGTTTCTCTAAAAGTCTGCAATTACCATCCTTCTACGATAAATATTACCTAATAGTGGCATAAATGCAAAACAGTTTAAAGTAACCCTAAATTTTTTGACGATTTTTTACAAAATTTTATATTTATGGCCAATCCTCTTCGGTATAGGCGTAGAGAGGCTTAATAAATTTTAAGATATATTTTAAAACACCTCTCGACATGTTATGATAGAGAAAAAATATAACTTTCAAATGGGCTTAAGATCTAAACATTATAACCGTTATTACTTCCTTAATAATTGATCTATCCATTAAATGTTTTTAGTTACTTATCATCCGCTAGCAATCTATGAACCCCCTCTAAAGCCTTAAATGTCATCTACGTTAACATAGATTCCCTAAGTACATTTTCAGCCAACAATTATTCCTTTGTAGAGAAATTATGGACTATTTGAATGCAGATTCTGAAAAAAGAGAGCTAGGCTTATAGAAGAGCATATTTTGATTAAAAACAAAATTATCTAATTTTGTGCTATGAAAATATATTTAAAAAGATATGTTTCTATTGAGTAAGATTTTCACTAATACCAATAGTACTCAGCTAAAAAAAAACGAATGTTTAATGCATATACAATTCATATATACATATAAATTCATAATATTTTAAAAGAAATGTTTCACTAATAGAATTCTGTAATACTTCCAGCCAGTTCTTGGGAACTGATAGTCTAATTTATCAAGATTTAATTATACTGAATGAATATTTCGAAAAAAATTTAAAGACATTTGCTGAAAAATCATATTGGTAAAAGATAATTAAAGTTTGAAATCAAACTGACTGATTTCTTTTCAAAAAAAAACTTTTTCATTTATTGAAATTTGCTATATACTCATAAAACATTTCATAAAAATTATGGAAATTGAAAGCATCAATGGAAATCTCCATCTAAGTATTAATAACACTAAGTGTACTGTTATCAAATACGATAAATTTTCCAAAAAAATGTTAGTGCTCCTTACACTACATAAATATCTCTATCAACCAGAAAAAATATTTTATTAAATTTTGACCTAAGAACAACGGAAACAATGTTATAAATGCGCCCGCTATTATTTTGATGTTCAACAATGTTTTGTAAATTCAATATAACATTTTCAGAAATTGGTAAACATTTTCCAATGGGAGTAGGCTGCTTTGGTTAAAAAAACAATCATCATTTTATAAATTTGCTTACGGGATAAGATGCATCAAAATATAAAATTTATACTTTCCAAGTCGCATTGGCAGTGGTTCCGGGTGACCAAGTATACTAATAGCTTCAATAATACTTGCAACTTCTTTAGGTGCTGAAGTCAAGTGAAATTGCACATCTTCTAAAAATCATTCAAATATTTACAAAGTCAACTAATGTGAAATTCTGTTTCATCACAACATTCATCAGTACTTCTACAAAAAAAGATACTGTTTTAGCAGGCTTTCTCAAGGCATATTTAAAAAATCTTCGTTAAAAATGGCAAAGTTTCCAAACGATATTAACCATGGTTATCCTAAAGCATTGTTTCTGATTGTGTATGACTTTCAAACTTCACACTTGAGAACTTCTGCATATAACAATAACATTGTAGCCGCAAATATCAGTCGGGAAAGTTATCTACATTGCAAAATATCATTCGGAATTCCCAGGACGTCTTCTAGTAAGAGTGATTAATTTAAGTGCAGACCAATTATTTATATTCAATGATGAATATGGCGAATATTTTTACTTATGGCAAATTATCTAGACCAGGTAATGTTATAGAAAATGAAGGAAATTTGTCTTTATTTTGACGAAATTTTATATTTCGACAACTAAAATATTGATGGATACATATATTTAACAGAAAATATTCAAGTAAGCATACTAAATGGCTAAAATTTGTGACTAATCAGGGTAAACTGCTAAATACGAAAACATTACTTTAACAATAACAGAAACTGTTAACATCAATTGGCAAATTTACAACTGATAGATTTAAATTTAAGTAACAAATTAATGTATTAAAAGCAAAAAGCCTGGAGTAGCAAATGTATATTACAAAAAATAGGTTCATTCAACTAATAGGGTCCATTTTCACCACCATGGATCAGAGTTGTAACCAGGTCAGACCATGGATGTGCTTGGGACGTAAAACTATGAATGAATCAGGTACGGGTCGGACCAGGCCTGGGTCCGAAATTTTCGCACAACGGGCCTAGAATTGTTCAAAATTGTGTTAATAAAGATATATTGTTTCTCTTACACTACAATATTATGTCAGCTAATATATTCAATTGACTATCTATAGACTAAATATTAAATCCATTTAGCTACAAATATTGCAATTATATAAAAAATTTCGTTAGTAATGACAGGCACCAATCAATTTCGGTTGTTTCCAAAATATATTATAATGGTTTTGGATATGATGGGCCGCGGCCTGAATTTTACCAATTGCAATGGAACCGGGTGGGCTATGGCTTAAAGAGCTCGGGCTTGAAATCATGATCCGGTGACAGCCCTGCTGTAGACTGGATATCAAAATTTTAAATTGTTAATGAAAAACTTAATTACTGAAATAGTTCTAATTTTTGGAGTACTCTTAGACTAATTACTGGTAATATACAGTTCCCAACTGTTCCTAGAATAAGAAATATTTTGATTTTATTGACTTTTGTGCAGTTTTATTGATGGGCAGAACACTGATGTTCACACTCACCTCCCATTACACACACATGCAGGTATCCATGCTATGTATTTTGCACATTGGCTTTTGTCAAATATATGGAATTTCATATGTAATTATGTAGTTACAAAAATTAAATTAATCATCTCAAGATATTTGAATCATTTTAATTGCACACCACTAAGTGGAAGAAAACTAAATTGATTTGCTTCAAAATATGTGTTGTGCGATAATTCAACTGGTAAGTTCATTACATGCTTTACAACAAAGTAAACTGTCGCGATTTAACAAGAAGGCTTAGTCAGCAATAAATCATCGTAGATAGTGTTATGGATTTATATGTTTTAGTGTAAAACGTGTTTGAAAAAGAAACTTTCAATTTTTCTATTGAAAAATCGAAGTTGGGAATAAAATTTCTTTAATGGATCAACGACATATGTAATAGTGAAATGTCAGACAAAGGCTTGCTGACAGAGATTGATCATAGATGCGTTTCTAGATGATAAAGAAACGTCAGAATTTATTATTTCATTTTCTCACTAATGTATTAGCATAGCAAATTTCATACGCGCGAAATTAAATATAATATTTCTCAGATTATTAAATGAATCTAATTTCTTCCTATGCTAATATAAATTAACATAAAAATTTACCATTATGCAGAGAGTGCAAAATCTTTTTCCCCGTATGAGCCATTTCGTATTCTATAATTTTTGTGTTAAGCAAAAACTCAGCCCTTTCGACACATGTTTTCACGCGTATGTAGTCGCTGTGTACAAGAACATTGGTCTCCATATTACAGATTTCTGTGCACTGCGATTGCAACCATACGATAATTAAATGAATTTCCTTTGCGCTTCGACCAACCATATGTCTAATATCTTCATTTGTCAGATAATTGGCATATTCAGGTGAATCCATGTTTGAAACAGTATTTATTTTATCTTCAAGCCAATCAAGATTACGTTGCACCAGATCAATTCTAAATCAATATAATATAATCTGGTGCTTTACCAGGATTGGAAGCAGTTCCTATAAAATTAACCCACTGCAGTGACACAACAAAACTCGATACGCTAAATTTAAAGGAAACAAGAAGGATAAGGGACAGTTTTACTGTTGGTTGTATATCATGATAGTGAGCAAAAATGAGGCCGACCGTTGTGTGAGTTTTTCACACACAACATAAGAAGTTCATAAACAACAAAAACTCGTATAATTTAGGTAGTTTGTTTATAAAAATTTTAACATTTATGTTAATATTTTCTAAATTATATAAGGGAAGGTAATTATTTTGCAGTCAACAACAATTACGAAAAAGTTGGTACAACAAATTTTTTGAAATATAGCAGAATATAGTTCTTATTGCATTTGTGTGCATCCAATGTTGGAAATTAGCAATCAAGCTTCTTATTACAGGCAGAACAGCATTCTCAGTAAAATATCATGCTTAGTAAAAAAAATATTATTAAAAAATTGAGAAATTTCTAATTCCAAAATACAGATAATTACAAAAAATATTGAATTTATTTCCAAAATATTTTCTGATCTGGTCCAGTGTAGTTCAAACGTTCGTTAAGAGGATAAAGAATTTTTATCACATTTTTTGATAGATCACCTGTTCTACAAAAATGAGTTTAGTAATGTGTACAACAACATTCTATTCCACTCCAATTAAATGATAGCAATTAGCAACGATTAAAACATAATATCCTCATCAACCACAACAACATTTGGATTTTACAACACCTAAAGTGCCGTAATATACTAATAACAAAAACTCAGATATATCAGTGTGCCTTAATTTTGAAGTTCACGCCCACAAGTTCTCGTCCAGAGGATTAACAAAGAGACCTATCCAGTGCCAATTCGCTGATAATGCTCAAGTTTACAAATAATCCTAAGTCAAATTTAAGTTGCGATTAAAGCGATTTATTCTAAAAACTTATTAATCTAGAAATTAATAAATATTTGGGTATCTTACTGACATTTCGCATAGGCTACCAAATTTACACTGATCCCACTGCAGATTATTGTTCATGTTCATCAATAAGAAATCTTGATATAAAAAATTTAGTATAGTTGCTAGAAAAGAAGAAGCACCAAAGGCGCTCTACATCAAAACAATGAAATAATTCCTTTTTGCATCACAATACTTCCCAACTGAATTAGAGTTCTGCGTAACCACAGAAAACTTGTCCCAGTCTGTTAAGGCACCTAAAAACTTTAAAGTATAAATACTCAGGGCAAACAATTTGGAAAGAATAACCACAAACTACCAATAGGTAAAATTCTCTAATCCAAAGCTGCACAGCCATAAGTGGCGGAAGGTGGGGGGTTGCACACTTGCAAACAGAGTGTATGTTAGGAAGTGTCTCTTCGTACCACCTTAATCAAATCGTCTCAGAACTTGTCTAAATTTCGGCTCTCGAACAATCGAAAAGAAGCCGAGCGTACCCGAACGTGGCGTACTGCACGTTACTTTATGTTACTAACAATTTTATGCTATTTTTCTGAATTTGGAAAAATTGCTTCGGGTTTCGAACAAATCCCTTTTTAAACAGCCTTTTCGAACGAATTAAGTTCGAAAACCGAGGTTTGACTATATATATATATATATACATATATATATATAAATATATATATATATATATATATATATATACATATATTTATATATAAATAATTTGAAGTGAATATGAACAGAAGCAAAAGCAGGTAGAATTTTCTAGCTCAATAAATCAGAATTAATTTACTTGCTTTTTGTATTTATGTAAAGCAATACATAAACATAAATGCTCGTTGTGAGATAAAAACGAAGGCAGTGATAGGAATTCAATAAAAGAGCTGTGCCGACTGTCAATTCACTTCCCCGACCTCAGCCGACTCAAAAAAAAACCAAACTACTCATGAATTACAAAAAATAAATTCGAAATGTGGCATTTTCTCCATATTATTATAACCGCGACAATTACTCGACGTAGTCTGCTCTCTGAGTGTACCAGAGTCGAGCACCCTATGTTCAACTCTAAAAAAAGCTTACTAATGCTTCATAACTCTTTTAGCACTAAGTAGAAATTGTTCTAGAAGTAGAAAACGCAAGATGTAGCCAGTAATCATAATCACAAAGGGCAAATTTGGTTCTGCCATAGATACCTTATGTTAAAGCTGTGATCATTGTAATTTCTTTAGGTTTGCCATTATAACATCAGGTGTGTGACAGAAGATAACAATGGTGCGAAATAACGTCAATGTTATTCTTTAAGTATAAACAGTGAATTCGGTGGTGGAAGCATAATATTTTGTTTAGGCACCTCCAAAAATAGCCGTTGTTAAGCTGAAGGTTATGAAAATTTGGTTAAATGTTGCACACAAAATCTGACTCATTTCTAACAGCCAAAAGCTATTTATTGTACGTCAATCCCTCGTTAAGTCTTGACTTTTTAAACCAATCGACGTTACTAGTCACAGGTTAATCGAATCCTCTGCAGAGCTTCTTCCAATATCATCCGAACGATTAACCGGGAAATTAATCCCCACCTGACTAAGTTATTGATCTTCCTTTTTGTCTAATTTCTTGCCAAGTTTACTTTTTTAATCCCGATTAGATTACATGTGGTTTTATCCTGCATCCTTTTTATAAAACCTCTCGAACATTATTTGTCCACATTGTCAAAAAATAGTCGCCTCCGCATTCATTTAAAATAATTATGAACGTCTGTGGTTTTTCATTACAGTTTAAATATACAATAAATAGTTCGGTGTTGCTATTCTCTTAGATAATCGTTATGTTATGCTTCCTTAAACAACGAAATATAGTCAGTGGTAAGTAATGAACATCCTGTATGCCAAAACTGAAAAATAATTTTAATAAAAAATTTCACCATCTTAAGCAGATCAAAGAACAAACCATTTTTACCCATTTCCGAATACTTTTCTTTATAAGCTTATTTGAAAATTTGAAAATCATGAAACTTTGATCCATCATTGGTGCAAGTAGTGTTGAACATTTTTACTAAAATGTATTGCTTGAAAAATTAGCTATTTTCTATGAACAATTTGTTTTTTTAAAAGTTTCTAATTCTCTCAACCCCTATTGTTCAGGTAATCAGGAGGCCCAGGCTATGGAAGCGATACTAACTTCAGCTTCACAATCAAAACTCATTAAGATGGTTCATCATAAAGGCAGTGACCAACGACATTTTTTTTATATTAATAAGTGGCTTTTTTTACACAGTAAATAAAGTCATTTAGTGGTGTAACCAAAATTTCTGTCACAAAATAGCAAACACATTTTTTCAAAATGTTCGTCTTTACTATACAAGTAATAATTACGTTTATCCACATGAATCGGAATCCAATAGTATTCCAATTGGAAGCTTAAATTTTATTGCAATTGGTAAACCAAACATAATAAAATTAGCGATTCACTGGATAGCAATTGGATTTTCATTGAAATAATTTGGAAATCTTGGGTTATTACCGCATCAAATACTAAATACACTTAATCATGGTTGTGATCAATTGTGTTGAAATGTGTTTCTGTGCCAATTTATATTACTTGAATGTATTTATGAATTTTGATGAAAACTCGAATTTTACAATTTTTACAATTCATTCAACCTATCCTCACATCCAAGTTCAGATAATGAGCCGAAATGAATGTCAAGAGCGAGATGATTAACCCTAATTTTGAATTATTTTGGAAACATAACAACGCACCATTGGGATTCATTGTACACAAAGTTATTAGTCGTGTTCTGTGAATTATTAAATTGTTTTTGGTTTTGGAGATTAATATATATATATATATATATATTGGCATCAGGTACTGGTTTCTAGTATCGGCCAGATCAAGTGTTTTTGTATCAAGTTTGGTATTTGTAAATATGTTTACAACACATTGTATATAAGACAAAGAAGTACGTGTAAATAGAGAACAGTTTTAGCTACGTTCTACAGGCAACTCCGCCTAAGTCGGATCGACTAGTACCAATGGAAATAATCCGACTTACAAGAAATCCGAGATATTATTTTAGGGGACTTGGGTTGTACTAGTTCCGCGAAAACCGAGATTTTAGTTAAAATTCAAAAGCTAAATCTTTCCAATGTTTCGGTGATATATATTACAACGTTTTCTAGGGTTACTATATTTACGAATTATACAATAATTTTTTGTATTCCTTTATTTCACACATCTCATAAATCAAAATGATCATTTAAATATTTGAAAGAGAAAACCCCATTATTATTTTTGTATTCCGTTATTTCACACATCACATAAATCAGGGAGTTGTCAGTTTAACATCATCTAATTTTACTTGAAAGATTACCGGACAACTTATTTAAAATATCACCCATTGATGGCACCGCACATAAATATATCGTTGTTGACCTCTACATGAACCGTTTGTAGGTCAATACCATGGAGCTATATATAGTAGATCTATGGACAATACCATGAGCTGCGCTGTAGCATTTCATTATTTCTACTACGCGATAGAAAATATTTACTCTATGCTTGAATCGCTAGAAAGAAAATTTCCATACGTCCGACTTGTGAATGAAATTTTCAATGTTAACTTTGTAACCTGTGCGTAGATTTCAGTCCGATTTAGAATTTATCTAACTTAGAATCGACTTACAAATAATTTTGTGTGTGTGTACATATTGGAGTTTGTCTGTTCTTTATTAATAGTACGTGAAAATCCCACTTAGTCACATCCGACTTAGGCGGGGTTGCCTGTATTAGCAAGCTGTTTACATATATTCCACCGATGTTACTATATATTATATATATA
>CABFPE010000174.1:1224609-1235867 GCA_900660155.1 Hofstenia miamia | reverse complement strand
AGTATATATATATATATATATATATGTATATATATAAATAAATATATATATATATATATATATATCAGACTTGTTAACGAGCAGAGCTTCTAACGAGCCGAGCCGAGCCGAGCTTGAGCAAAGCATTTGCTATACAACGAGCCTTTATTAATCGGAGACAATTCATAGTTTTGCTTTTTTATTTGCTTATGCAGATTTTTCTTATTCTTTATTCACAAATACCTTTTTTTATAATCATATTTTAAAATATTTATTAAATAATTAGGAAGAGCAATTTAAAAAGTTCTGAGAATGCATATTTTCTTGAAAAAATATCGAGCTAAAACGAGCCTCATTGAATGGTTCTATGTGGTGAGCTGAGCCGAGCCGAGCCGAGCCGAAAATACTCAAAAGGAAAACGAGCAGAGCTTAAGAATGTGGGCCGTTGACAAGTCTGATATATATATATACATGTATATATATAAACTATGTAATCAAACCGTTATTTGAAGTAAATTCAGAACAAGACCGAGACTCAAATGCTTTGCGGACTTGGTCTTCTAATAATTTTCCAAGGTAATGCAAAACTTTTCCATCAATATTGTTTGCAAACTCTTGACATGATTCTGCCCAATTCCGTACTGGTCGCTTATCATCTTTCAATATTATATCATTTGTTATTTGGTGTATCTGCTTAACAATCAAGGTGATATTGCATATATTACAAATTATTTGTTTTTTAACCCTCTAACTACCAGTGCATCTTGTGCACGTTAAATACCAGTGGGTCAATTTGACCCAAGCGTTGGGAAATGTACTTTTGTGGTTAAAATTATGGCATATACGCGGTTTGACGAATTCAACATAAATGATAACTAATAAAAGAACGTTTTAAAATTTAAACTAAGCTACTAGTTTTGTTTAAGTGCCCTTATTTGGAAGTTTTATATGAAAAATTAGCATTTCAAGTAGAAAACTTTTGTTGAAAAAATTGTTTAATGACATTTCGAATTGGAAAATGACATCATATACAAAATGTCTACAAACATTGGAAGCACACTGATAATGAATGATCATTACAGACTGGATAGTGGCATTTCGAGCACATCATTCGTGTTTTCCTGTCCTTCTTATTACCGCAAAGTTTGCACATACGACGCGACTCAAGAACTTCACGTGAACATTCTGCTGACTGACTGACAGCCGCGACTCGAGCGTTTCGTGTGACATGAACATCATCAAGATTGATTAGGAGTCGTGCAAGATGAATTAGGAACAGCCGGCGTCGATGACTTTGAGCAGAGTTCCATCCGGGATGAAGATTGATGAAAATTACATAAGAATTGTAAGATGCAATGTCCATCATATTGAAAAAAAGACACATTGGCCATCGCCTTGTCCTTCTTTTGCAACTGTATGCACGGACCACCTGGTCCAAGGTATCCACTCCTGATTTCCTATGATTATAATCAATAATCATTGCGGGCTTCTGAGCGTTGTCGCTGATTTCTGCTGATCGATGATGGGATGAGATAAGAGTTACAGCTTTGTTTCGTTTTGGTACGTACGAAACAATTGTACAATCTGGTAGAAAGCCAAATACCGAGCTTTCAACCGGCCTGCGTGAATTCGGCAAGACTTCAAGAGGAAGTTCGGGCTTATTTTTGGCGAGCTCTCAAGCTTTGAACGAGTTGGCGAGCTCTCAAGCTTTGAACGAGATGCAAACTAGAAAAAAAGTTGTCACCCACAATATTTCGGCCAGAATTAGTAATGGGATCTGTTAAATCCAGGACAACACGCGATGCTTGGCCAATTTCTCGAGAGTTTCCGACTTTGCCAGTGTATATCTCGGCGTTGTAGCAGTAAGAAGAAGAGCTATCAGCGAGGATCCAAATTTTGATTCCATAACGACCAGGTTTCGAAGGAATGAACATTCGGAAACCACATCGGCCTCGAAATGTGACAAGCTGTTCATCTATAGTCATATCGCAGTCAGGAACATAATTCGCTTTGCACTTAGTGATGAAACAATTCCAAATTTCTCGGAAAGGGGCTAGCTTGTCATTTGCTCTTCTCTCAGGACGTGTAGTGGAATCGTCAAAACGCATGTGAGCACAAAGGTCCGTGAATCGGTTGCGAGACATTGCTTGACCGAATATAGGCCTGCCATCTTGTAAATTCCAAAGCTGACTGATAGCCTCATTCTTGGAAGAGTAAACTCCTGCCAATAAGAGAAGACCAATGAATCGCCGAATCTCACCTTCATCAGTATTTTTCCAATTCACGTTCTTGCGTCCTCCCTCCATGTTTGTGTGATGAACAATCAGACGAATCATATGAGAAGATATGAAACTATCGAAAATATCATCGGCTGTTGCGCAAGACTGGCGAATTTGTTTCGAGGGTCCAGGATGTAACCAGAAAATATTTGATCCTTGAACGCCCCCAGTCTGGGGAAAAAGGGCTTTCTTCCAATGTACTAAGCCATTTTTCGATACCATTTCATCATTAGAAGGCCTACCGACGCGTGATGATACGGTATCATCATGTTCATTTGAGCTTGAGCCATCATCGTTGGTGAAAGGTTGAAAAAGCCCTTCAGGCTCAGAGTCACTGCTAATTGCATCTTCATCGGCCCCACTTTCACTCGTGTCCAAAATGTGACACAAAGCAGCTTCAGCTGTAATCCGACGGCTTCTTTGCATGGCTGCGCTTGTTGTGTGAATGATCGATTAAGACTGCAGTCAGTTATAAAAGCTGCCTTGTGTGTAGCGAAATCTTGATTGATATATTGCCAAATCAAGTGATACCTTAGCGTTTAAGCTAAATAGTGTAGGTGAATGCAGTTGTGAAACGTTATGAATACAACCATGTGAAACAATGAGAAGCAGGCAGGTCGAAACAGATGGGAGAGGAAAACGACTGAGAAAGAATTTGATGAAAACAAGTATGGGTCAAAATGACCCACGTGGTATGCAGTGTGCACTGAAAATAAAATTCCAGATAAAACGCATACAGAGCTTTCAATGAGCTTCACATTTTAGCATATGATATCTCTCCCTAAAAGAGTAAAAGTCAAGCACTTTCAACCTTCTGTGAAAATATTCATGAAAATACTCAGTAAACAAAATCGGTTTCTGGGTCAAATTGACCCATTGGTAGTTAGAGGGTTAAAATTATTTTTGATTTAGCACATTAATGTACTGATAGGCTGATTATACAAACTTTATTGTATAGCATTTCTCAATAAAATCTATTGCTGAAATATTATGAATTGTGGACTCTCTCGTCTATTAGTGATGTTGTTTCTAGCCCAAACAAATGTATTTCCTTGGGAACTTCTGTAGTAATTAAATAAATGACTAGAAAATAGATCGAGTAACGAGCAGTCGAACAGCCTATTTTTGATGTCTTGTTTAGTCTAAAATATAAATGTGCTGAATATGATACAATAAATTAATTGAATGTTAACACATTTTGGAATAGGTTTTCCGTCATATTAAATCATATGTTTAAATGTATTCGAAGATAGTAAGCTGTATCATTTTGTTCAAACAATAGATTGTAGCAAAGCTTATAAATTTCACGATTAACAATGTCTAGTCATTATTTTCGAGTAACTTATTTCAATTGTTACCTATTTGAATTTCGTAATTTTTTAAAGCTTGAAGCCTGTTTGCAAATCCATTTATAATGTCATTTGCTTTTACATCAGTCATTTAAATTTTAAATTTATGACATTCTTTAGTGCGATTTAATAAAACATAAAGTCCAATTTTCGTGGGTTCCTTGCTGCCTGTAATTTTGAAATATCCTGAAATACCTTTAAATTCGATATTGCTGCAGTTAACTACCGTGATTGTCTCGAAAACCGTATTACTCTCTCATTGATTTTCACCTAAGAATTGCTTAAGTTCGGTCTGAAACAGTGGAAAATGGATAATTTAAAACGCGCGGCTGGACTATATTTGTCATCCCAACAAAATACGAAAAATCTTTATTGCAATTTTTGAAATTTATGGTGGTTAATAACATTAGGCCTGCATGATTATTGATTGTATATTGGTTTATGCAGATCAGAATTCTAATCATTTATCAATTCTCTACTCAATTCACAGCTTAGTGTCTGTTTTTGATTTGCAAAATAGTTACCGATAATCAAATTTATAAACATTTATGCACCTGACTGTAATGTTTCTCACTATAATTGCGAATTGATAATCATTTGAATAATAGCTCTTGATAATATATGTTCATATAGAGAGATACAAGAAGTTATGGAATTTATCATGAGTATCAAGATATGTAGTAGTTAATTATATGCCTAGTTACAGAGATCGCTTCTCCACCAATTATAATTTGTGTTTTCAATCAAGATAATTACTCATTAATAATATTCAACCTACTACTTTAATATAATGATCCTCTAGTTCTGTGCCGCCCGATATTTAATCTTTTAGAGGTGTCTCCAAGTTTTAAACTGATAGTAAAAAATTTGCTCACTAATTTATAAAGGCCATTAAACGATCCGTGTTTTTGATATTTTACCTTATTAGTTTCCATAGTTTTATGGGATGCACTTTATACGCAAATTTATCCCGTATTGACATATATTTTCAGATCAAATTTATTAGTACTTTCTTAATTTTTATTTTGTTTAATAACCTCAGGTGTTGACAAGTAATTTTTTTATTTTATAATCATTCACTTAATTTCGTTCACCAGAAACTTATTTCTGCTTACAATTTTCATGTATTATATATTTAAAATACAGGAAATAAGGTTGTTTATTCTCAAATTGCTCACTGAAATATTCATGAAGACAAAGATAATGCAGTTATATTTGTAATTTCAATATAACATAGATTTTGCTTTTCATTTTTAATAATTCTTACAATTCATACTTTGAGCCGTATATTAAATAATGCAATATGAATGTCTTTGCATTTCTACAAGATTTATTCGAAACATCTAACAGTAGCCTACAAACTATATACAGTACTTAATACCTTTAAATTTTTTTGAACTCTCTGATCATATCCGAGAGCAACTCCATACCTTCAAAGATACCGTCGCCAGATGTAGCGCATGTGCTTTGTACGTGCCATCTACGAGTTTTGAGTTTGTGAAGTCCTAAAGCGTCGGCAATTTGTGAAACCGGTCTTGCCTGTGGTAAATCCTGCTTATTGGCTAAAACCAACAGTGGCACTGATCGTAGCTGATCAGCGTCCAACACTGAAGAAAGTTCGTATCTTGCTTCTTCAAATCTCGATGGATCATTGCTATCCACCACATAAATAATAGCAGAACATTGATCGTAATAATGCTTCCAAAGAGGCCTTAATTTTTCTTGTCCACCAATATCCCAAACAGTCATTGTCAGACCTTTTACTGGAGTTACAGTCTCAACGTTGAAACCAATAGTTGGAATGGTCGAAACAATTTCATTCAATTTCAATTTATAAAGTAGTGTAGTTTTTCCAGCAGCATCCAATCCAATCATACACACTCTTGCATCTAAACCGCCAAAGTTGGATAAAATCTCCGCCATTTTGCTTAACCAAAAACCCATGTTTCTCGTTTGTCTCAAATAACACATTTGAATATTTTATGTGAGATGTTGTTTATATACCAGCTGCCAACTCATTTTTGCCACGTTGTTGATTTTGACGTAGATTTAACCATATTGCGCAATTGCTTAAATATTAATTGCACATAGCATCATACAACAAGCTATTCAATTAAAATTATTTTGCGCATTGTAGCAAATCAAAATGAAATTCTTTAAGTTTTCCATTCTGAATCATCTGTTAATCAATAACTTACATACATCTCATAAAATTTTGCGTGACATCTTTTTAACACACAACTATTTAGTACATTTAAAAGCTTTTTAATTTTTCAATAATACATATAATGTGTGCATAGTGCGGTTTCATTTTTAAGCCTATCTTTTGCTAAAGATGTTATTTTATGAAAATCATTGACACCATAATGTGAGCTGATCGTTGAAATATTGGTAGTTTAAATAAAATTTTTTAGTTGCTCACATAATTTCATATTAATAACTTTTTGAATTGATATATCCAAAAGTGCAAAATTTTCGAAATGAATGAGAAGATTCAACTAACAAAAACAATTTTCCGTAATTGTGCGATCTCATGGGAAGTTGGTATAAATGTATGCACTTATAATTGTTGGAATGTTTTTATGTTCTGTTTATATAGCAACGAACTTGATCAACAGGCTCAGAATAAATAAATTGCCCCAAATGTGTATTGTATTGAAAGTCAATCTTTTGCTATTAGCATAATACTTATCTCCAATCGTTACATAGTAATATATCTAAATTACAATTTGCGCTGGCCACTTACTGATCTGTAACTATTAGTGGCCCACGATAGCCAACGGGTTCATACTCCTGGTATAAGCGTTCCATCCTGTTAAAAATGGTCGAATTGACAGTGACCAAGTAATGAGTGTACTCGCTCAAAACTCATTGAACAGTTCCATATATATTATATGAGTATCGGAATATATAAAGGTCAAAATAGTTTATCGGGATAACTTCTCAACCAAATATAATTTGTGTTTTGATCCTTAATCGTTTGCCAGATATCGATCTTTTAGAAATTTTTCCTTGTTCTAAAATGATAGTAAAACATTTACTCTCATGATATTTCCAGATCATATTTCTAATATTTTACCTTTGTTTCATAATTTCATAGGATACACTTTAAAATATTTTATTGTATTAGTAAATTTTGTTTTTGTTTTGCTATAATTTCAAAAAAGCAAGAATTAATATTGGTAGGATCATTTACTTTAGGTTTTATATTGACAGAGTTTGATTATACTAGGGTAGTTTAATTTTTACAATTCTTTAATTTACATTGTGAACTGTATATCAAATAAAATCATATGAATAGCTTTGCATTTTTATAAATTTATTCTAATCATCTAACAGTAGCCTACAAACTATATACAGTACTTAATACTTTGAAGAATTTTTGAACTCTCTGATCATTTCTGAGAGCAACTCCATACCTTCAAAGATGCCGTCGCCAGTTGTAGCGCATGTGCTTTGTGCGTGCCATCTACGGCTTTTGAGCTTATGAAGTTCTAAGGCATCTGCAACTTGTGACGCAGGTCTTGCTTGTGCTAAATCTTGCTTATTAGCTAAAACTAATAATGGTGCTGATCCTAAATCTTCATTATTTAGCACTAACCAAAGGTAGTATCTTGCTTCTTCAAATCTTGATTGGTCACTGCTATCCACTACATAGATAATAGCAGAACAGTTTTGACAGTAATGCCGCCAAAGCGGCCATAACCCTTTCCCACCACCAACATCCCAAACAGTCATCGTCAAGCCTTTTACTGGAGTTACAGTTTCTACATTGAAACCAATTGTAGGAATGGTCGTAACAGTTTCATTCCATTTCAATCTATAAAGTAATGTTGTTTTACCAGCGGAATCCATCCCAATCATCGGTACTCTTTCATCTAATTCTCTAAAGTCCGAAAAAAGTTCTGTTATTTTGGTTACCAAGACACCCATTTCTCTTATTTTTCGCAAATAACCGAGTTGACTATTTTATATGAGCTGTTCTTTATATACCAGGTGCCAACTCATTTTACGGCATTGTTTATTTTGACGTAGATTTAACAATATTGCGCAATTACTTAAAATTACACATCATCATACGACAAGTTATTCAATTAAGATTATTTTTCCATTGTAGCAATATTATTGAAATTATTTAACATTGTGAATGTCCTCTTTTATACTAAATAAATAGAAAATTTGAACGTAATCACCATCATTACGTCTTATTTTATCAATGCTATGCTCCTTAATGAAATAGATATAGTTAAGTATCCAGATTGAAAAATTTTCTGTAATTTTGTCGATTACAGTATAATAGATCTGATGAAATTGCATTATGAATAGACAAGAAAACCATTTCTCTGCCGTTTTGGTGTAGAGACAAAATGCGTATTTTTCAATCCAATCAATCTTGTCTATAATCCAAATTTTGAAACTAATTAAATCATTCATTATTCTAATCAATAGTAGTATAAATCTAGTTTTATTATTGTCATATCTTCAATCTGCATTTCTTCAGTATCACTCACTACGTGAATCACCAGAACTCACAGTTGAAGATAACGGGTATTTGATCAAATTTCTATAAAGAGCAGGGTATTAGTTGGGTGGACAGGGTTTCAAATCTCCCGAAGCAATCAAATGAACTGGATTCGAATATGGTCAAATTGTTGAATGGCATAAATCATGTTTTTCACAGGTGGAAATTAAAATTGAATTCAATCACAATAAAATGGAAGTTTTCAATTTGCTCGACGAAGATGAAAAATATGGAAAGGCACGGTTAATTGAAGTGCTATGCCAAAAAATGTCTACTACATTGGGGAGGATAATTAAAATTGCGGTTTCTCAAGACAGAAAAGAGGCCTGTCTTCCACATAAATAACGCAATGCATTGACCTCGCATTGACAGTCGAGCCGAACTACAGTGTCATAAAATCGCATTAGTTTATCCCAAGATGTTACGAATATCAATGTTAAAAAATTCGTGGCAAATTTAAATATAAAGAATGCCATTGCTTAGCAGAAAATGCGGGATATATAGAGATTATCGAGTAGTTTAGTTGGGCAATTGGCTTGAAAATATTATTTTACTCTCAACTATCAAATTTGATTTACAAACGCGCACCTGAAATTATTGATAATTCACTAAGATGCTTGTATAGATGCATTTGCGTTACAATGAGAACATTATACGTGTATATGCATATAGTCTGCCACTATAATAGGTTTTCCTACAGGATTCTGCCAACTCTACGACTCTACATTGTATTGTTTGCAACAAGCTTACTTTACAACCATATGAATTGAAACATTGGGAAGGCATCAAAAGAAAAGCAATTCAAATCTTTGAAACACCGCAGGGTTTGTCTCAAGAGATTCTGACATCTTTGTTGGAAATAATTAAGTTCAGTTTTGGTTCAAATTCGAGTCCTGTCTGAAATTCTGTGCATTTGGCTTAACGTGAATTTTCATTTATCACTGGATGCTTACCAATTGACATTTGAGGTCTTAAATGTTTTGAATTTGCAGCTCTTACTTTTGCCATTTCGTTTACGCACTTTTGATTTATTTTAATTATATATAATTTACTTGATTAATAGAAATGTATTCCCTTTTAAATGTATTAATTAAATTTATATTATAACTCCCTGTAGCATCTGGTGAAGTACTTATGAAAGTTAATTTAAAATGTTTATTCTTAACTACCAGGTGTTTTCTGCTGTCAATTCTAACTATATAATTTATATTTTATTTATCATAAATATATTCCAAAAATTTTAATGCCTGCTAAAGATAAAGTCATAATTTCGAGTTAAGGATTTAAGTAACTCTAAGAAATGTCAATTTATGAATGGTACCGAAAACATAAAGGCATTAATGTTTACTATGTATGTTAATGTATATAGTTTTATGTAGTTTTGTAACTTGTTTAAGCTTCCCCTAGAAATAGGTTTTTGTCAACATAATTCCTATAAATCTGCTGTTTTTAGAGACTGATAAATTTGATCATATTTTCGTAGTTCACCATTTTGATTGTGATATCGTAGTAACATTAATTGTTTTAGGTTTCGTTGTTTTGGTTCTTTGTTTACAAACACATATCCTCGATTATGATGATGAGCAGAAACCCTTTCTATTGAGTATTATCTTGTTCATTGTTTTGGGATCCACCCTCCAGTCGATGTTCGAGGTTCTTCAACCTGTTCTGCTTAGTACTGCCCACTCTCCCAGAATTTTACAGCATATTCGTTGCCTTGTATTAGCCGCTTTTCTATTTCTTGCGCCAGTTTTCTTAACCAGGTTTTTTCTAGAGAACATCGAAATGGATTCCTGGTTTTTTATTTTTGCGTCATCATGTCTTATTACTTCATTGCAGGTACATTTAATATAGTTAATGAGTAATTTCACTTAGTGTACCTGTAGGGAATACGAGACCGCACATAATACGATACCACCAGAGCAAACATGTCCTTGTCTGCCTTTGCTTTAGAAAAAGAATTGATATATTGGCATCTACCACCCTTATTATCCTTTCTGCTTTCATAAAACTGTAAAAATTTCATCAACAAGTCCATAATCTCCGAGAGTATTAATCGAATCGGCCAAAGTACGAGCTTGCCATGGTCAAAATTACCTTACATATAAATACTGGGATTCAAAGAATGTAGTGGTGAACTCTAATAGTATAGTGGTGTGCTGTACAAATGGTGTTAACAACATTATGAATTTGTGTTTAGATCAGTTGACCTTTGTGCACAGTTTAGAGTGCATGCAGTGATCCTTAAATAGTCATCCAAATAATACGAGACCACAAATATGGTAGCTATTGTAATGCATGGTTTCTGTGAGTACTGCGCATTGATCAATTGTGTAAGCTTACTGGTATAGGTTTTTATGCTCTAAAAACAAAATTCCAAGTCCTTCAGACAAAAAATATATTTTTACCCGAACCGCCCATAACAACTTAAAAAATTTTCAAAACCTTTTTAATATAATTGACATTCATTCTATGTTAATTTTTTCAACATTTTGTTAATAAAAATTAAGTTTCTGAAAACAATTTTATTTAAAATGTGCTCATAATGTGGAATGAAAATCGTACCCGTATCCGCCCGTAATCGATAATAACTATGCGGATAGTACACGTACCCGCAAAGTACTGAGAAGTACCGGCAACATTATAATGCACTTTGAAGGTCATTGGAATTTTAATCAAATTTATCGGATTATAAATATTATTGAAATATTCGTTAAAATTTCAACAGATTTTTACTTGATGAGTACTTTACCGTTCATATATTTCATTTATACACTTATATCAGTATTTGTATCTATTTCATTAATTGAATATAATTGCAAATTTTGAATCAATGTTTTCGTGTGCCTTTTGCTCGAATTTAACATGAAGTTGAAGTTTCACTTTCTATTTTCTGAATCTTAATATAATTAATGTAATAATTTTCGTATGCTCAGTTTTAGTTGATCATCATATATTAATGCTATGTTGCTATTACAATATTAGTATAAATTAGGAATTGTGATCGTCTCAAAGTTAATGAAATTGTTTTAGGTTGTAGCAGCAGTTGCCGTGTACTTTTTATTCATTTTCGATTCCAAACGCCCGTTCCCACAACTTGATGATGCAATATATTACATCAACGCAGCG
>CABFPE010000174.1:1183849-1201575 GCA_900660155.1 Hofstenia miamia | reverse complement strand
ATTTAAGAGTAAGTTGGTAACTAATAATTCGTATTATTGCATCCACAATACTGTTATGGATTTGAAAATTATTAAATATTTATGCAGTTTAGGATAAATAATTTGCCCCTTCATTTTATTCAGTGCATGCGCCAATCTGTGCGAATAAAACAACATACTGTATATGCGAACAAATATAATCTTACCAGTGAACCTTCGATGCATTGAATGAATGACACACTTGTTAAAATTCTAATTCCAAATAAATGTGTCACAAAGGATTTTTTGGCTTTAATATGGCTCCCAAACAGCCAAATTAGAACTATGTAAACAACTGCCGAAAATAATGGCTATCAAAAGACGTAAAATTTTGATTGACATCTGTTTTAGCTGAATTTACGCTCTTAAACAGCCGTTTTAGAGCTAATAATGTCAAGGAGCATAAAATATGCGCAAAAGCAGCTTTAATGTTACTTGGGTATACATATTTATATATATATATATATATTTAGATTGAATTTTTTTTGTGAATAAATATCAATCTTTGCAAAATCTGTTTATTAAACTTCAGCTGGTAATTATTTATATATTTTAACATTTATCATTGTTAGTCTTCAATTAATATATGCAAGACATTTATTAGAGTGATTGTTTTATACTAACAATTGAATAATACGGAATTTCTTCAGAAACTTAAATATGTGTAACATCCTCTACCAGGCATCATTACTGTATAGCATTCGTCGTAGTTCTGCGGGTAGGGATTTACTTAATTACATACTGTTCACTATTTAGGTGACGAAGCCATGCAGATCTTCCTCCAATGATCAATAGTGGGCATCTGCCTGAAGCTGATCTCCACACCCAATTTCACCACTTCCTCCGATGTTCCATTGGATTGAGTTCCATGCCTCAGCTCATCGATACTATTTATGTGTACATTATCCTAGCTCAGTGCATACTAAAGACATGACAAAATTCGACTTAAACTCTATTTTGTAGAAGTGTTCCATTTGTTCACAACCTGACTTGTTGCTAGCTGCTCGTTTAATATTAAATGTAGCCATTACCGAAATATATTGGCATCTTTAAACATATTTTAGTTTGAGCAGCTTCCTAACCTACATCTATAAATTAGTACATGTACGGTCATTTTATTAGCCATTATTGGTCGTCAATTTGGATCTTAAATAGTATTAATATATTTCCTAAGTTTCGGTCATCCAACCGTTTGCTCGCAGTTAATTATTTTAATACATGTAGTAATTGATCACTAGTCGACTAATCGAGAGAAAAACCCCTATACCTAACTTATGTGCACTTTCATGGTCTGGCACAGAGACCCTAGAATCATTCTCTATGATGGATCCAGACCACTACTAAACACCACTCGATTAGCTCAACATCATATTAAATAATCAAACTGTTATAGTAGAACAAAATAAGAATCCCAAATAAAATTCTTTATCAACTGCTTACAATATTTAATTCGTATTTATAGTAATTCCAGTAAAGTACCTGTCGATTTTCAAATTTAAACTTTTCTTCTGCCAAGATGGCAGCTAAAAATAATGGAAGCAATTTCACCCCCTCGTTTTGCCAAAAGTATTTTTATTGACAGATACTAATCTCTCTTTTTTGACACATGTTGTTTCTTGGTTGCATAGTACAAATAAATCTAAATTAATCTAATTGATCTAAGTATATATTTTTTATATTTCTAATCTTCGATCTTATTCTCATACTTCTTGACGTTTGCAGCTTATTTTAGATTTGTTTTGGATGATGCTACATATGTACTTTTGATGCGGATATACTAGAATGATTTTGCATAATTTCATATGCATTTTCTTTGTTGCATTTAAAAAATTTATATATGTATATTTCAATATTCCAATTTCAACAAGAACTGGATGAAAGCTAAAACTAAAACTTAGGGTTTGCAAATAGCCCTAATATTCTCAATTAAAAGAGGTGTTAACCATAAAATTTATGTTCATGAGGAAACACAAATTCTTGAATGATATATATGTATACATATTTTTTTTTGAAAGTTTTGACTCATCAATTAGTCTTGTATGCAATTTTGAATACAAATATGTTCAATAAAAAAAAGCATGATTCAAAATAAATGCGAAAATTTCTTAAATGTTGAAACAAAATAATATCTATGAAATAGCATGCAATATTTTCTTACACAAATTGATGAAATATTATTGGCTACGAAACATATATAAAGCTGAGCATTGTTTTGAATTTAATTACATTCTAAGTAACGTCATTTCATCATAGAAGTAAGTGCTTTTCTAAATTTTCATTCAGAACAATAAAATTTTTATTACGATACTAGCATTAAAATAACTTAATGTTGATTATAACATAAATATCATATAAGACTGCATACAAACAAATAGATTTTCATTAAATAGTTTCACAATTTAGTAAGGTATATAGAATTCACATTGACATTCTCAATATCAAAATTACTTCTATTTACAATACATCTTCCCAAATTATATTTTTTTCAATTTCCCTATGTAACCTAATCTATCTATGAAAAATATATAATAAATATTTCAAGTATTTCAAGATTTAATAAGATTGAAAATTGTTTTACAAAATTGTTAACAAAATCAGCTTAAATATGTTGTGTAAAAACTCTTAAATTATTAAAGATTTAAAACAAACAAGTATACTGCAATAACAAAATATTGAATACTTTGAGAAAATTATTCAAATTTCTTTAGTTCCTTTTAATGATGAATGTTTCCTGATGACAATGTCAAACAAACTGTAATATTAAGTGTTATGAAAACTGCTAAGTCAAAAATCCAACTTGAAATAAAAATTAATATAGAATAAAATTTTTGCATTTCAATGCTACAATAATGCTATATGGTAATATTATATATTTAGGTTGTATATTATTGAATATCATGAAGTTGAATTCTTTTATTTTTATCTGCTTGCAAATAATGGTATTTCTTACAATTGCTGAAGGACACCATGGATTTATGTTGAATGAAGAATATAACAGAAGATTCATTCAGAATTCACAAGTCAACAATAAAAAACGAGGGCATGAAGAGTCATTTGGCCGTAAATAAATAGCACTTTCTGAGAAATGGTTGCATAAAATATATACAAAATGCTAAAAAATTTCAATATCCATATATTTTATTTCTTGTATTTTATCGCTTTATTTTAAATTTGGCATTTTTAATTAATATTTATATAGTAAATGCAAACCCAAATGCACAAATAAAGTAAATGAAGCTACATCAATAAATTTGCAGTTACACAAAAAATACAAATAAAAAACAAGCAAACATTAACTTAAAGGGGATGCCACAGAGTTAGTCTTTTGACTAGTAAAAAAACTTTTTTAACTATAGTCAAAAGACAAATCGTTTGCCCCCGAAAGTGAATTTTGCGGTTTATGATTTGTAAAATTATGAAATAGAAATTGTTCTATTTGAACAATAATGGCAAGAAGATAATTGCTAATTCTAAACGTATACTAATCAGCAGCACAAATGAATTGAATAAAAAATACAAATAAGGGTTTTGGATTTATAGACATTTTATCATGCATCTGCTGGTATTTCAGTTTGTAATGAATGAATTATCTTCTGAAATAAAAAGATTTTCATCTCGATTGGTTCTGAAAGAGGCAACTGGTCTATCTTACTGAGAAAGGCGCTAATCATTGGCAGCTGTCACCATAGTAACCATAGAAATACTAAATTCTTTTTCAAAGTATCAAAAAAAGAAATTTTAAATAAACATTTAAAGAATTATAGTTTTTATTAATTTAACACTTGATTTTTGAAATTCGAGCTGAAATCGAATTAAAATTTGATTAAAGTATTCATTTCAGTTCAGATTTTAAAATCTCAACCCGATTCCACTCCTTTATTACAATTTCTAAGAGGAATTTGGAATTTATACCTTAACTGCTTGGCTTCTATTTAAAAGGACAAACAATTTTCCACATTTGAAAAGAATTTTGTCGAAGCCTATTAGGAATTTTATATATCGTAATGTATGGACATGTTTATTGAGAAACACCCATGCATGCGATTATGAAAATTTTGATTCAAACCTGTTGATGTGGCCAATGAATAGTTAAAATGACTTTTTTTCTGAAATTATTGAACTTTTGAAAACGCTTTATATTTTCTTCATGTCTAGCTTTCATGTTATTTATAAAGTTTCGATCCCATTACTTTTTCATAATATGTGCAAAGATATACAAATCAGAGATGGAAACAGGTACCAGTTGCCTAGCAATTTACCAGCCTTCAGCGACTTTTAAATTTCATGAACGGCCAGTAAAATTACCAGCCGGTTACCAAAGAAAAATTAAAAAATTTATTGCATAATCTTATAAACAAGGACATTTTTGCCTATTTTTTAGGAATTTCTAGTTCAAAAAAGAATTATAGCATGAACAATCTACAGGATGGCAACTAGAATAATAACTAATTTGCTTTCTGGAATCTCTAAAATTTTGCTAAAAATTTAATTGCTCTGTATTTGACAGAGTAATTTTAATTTAGTTTTTTTTATGGAACTTATAAATAATATTAGCAGACGCTTTTTACAATGCTGATAGTGTAATCTACAAAATTTATACTTGAAATTTTAGAGATCTCATACAAATAAATCAACTTGAAACTATCATTCAAAATATACTAACTAGATAAAATCTGAAATGTTCACAAATTAAATTCCCTGAAAATTGGAAGCTAATTAAAGTTATGCAAAGAATTGTTAATTAAAGTTATTGTAAACATCAAACTATGCCTTCAATAAAAGATGAAACTAAGAACAAAACAGACTATAAACAAATAGAATGTTTACTTTATTTTCCATGCAGTAAATCTTATTCAGGCATAAAACTTGAATGGTGAAAATAAAAATTGCATGAATAAGGCCATCATATACCTGATTATAAGAGTAATATCAATTTGTTCATCTTCTAATATTTGGGCTTGCCTAATTTCATTTAGCTTTTTGGTCTTTTATCAGAAAAGAAACCAAAAGTTTCAATCAATAATAAAGGTACACTGTAAATGTAGGCCTTTGGAATTTGGCAGCATAGTTCCACATATTTAAATTTTCTCATTCAAGAAAAAAATAATTTTATGCTAGTTTAAGCCTCAAAATGGATTCAGGAAATCCTTTTAACTTGGCCTTATTTTTTATTGTAAAGTAGGGTTATGTTTTAGACTGGCGCCAAATGCTTTAGAGTTGCTTGACAATTTTGTTCCAAAAGCTTATTAATATACTGTAGAAAGCCTTTTATGAAAAAATTCGAATCTTTAAATTAGGAATATAGAGCTAACATATGGTGCTACTGTTTTTCCTGAGTAATAACTATGGGTTTCCTGATAAAATTTCATTTTTTAAACAAAATGAATGGCTCATTAAACAAAATGATTAGGGCGTCACAAGCAATACCAAGCTTAATATTTCATATTGACAGTGTTTAATAAACTCATAAATGGTCCTGCAAATACAAAGTCATTTTTTTACTCAGAAAAAACGCTATTTGTAAACTTGTGATATTAATTTCACTTATTTTTAATTTTTGTGCATGAATTTGTGCCTTAGAATTGCGAAAAAACAGTATCCCGGGTAATACCTCAACTATTCCAAAACATTATACTAAGAGTAAAATGAGCTGATAATTTTTTTGCAAAAGATAGGTTATTGGATGGAATAATTACTCAAAAATAGGTTTTTGAAATAAGCTTATCAAAGATAATCTTTTGTCAGATTATCTTTTGAATAAGCCTGCTGGCCAATGTCAGTTGCTCAACATTTACATTTAATGAGCAATAAGAGCTTAGTAGTTTTTATAGTGTTACTACTTTGTTTAGCATGTATTAATTTCTAGCTTGATCACCTCACCTTTACAGTTGTTAGTACCTTACCTCATGTAAATATATATATATCACAAACACAAAGCAGTAATAGCCTTTTAGCTTCTTTTTCCTCAATATGCTTTTCACTTTATACATGTTAGAAAATCAAATGACTTCTCAATTGTTATATTCTAATTAGCCATTTCCCTATTTTATTATTAAGAGTGAGGCACATCAAAGAGTGCTTACAGGGTAGTTTACTCCTCCCAAAGCCATACATGCTCTAGGCTTGATTTATCATATTAAACAAATAAATAAATAAATAAATAAATAATGATAAAAGAACATTCTATGTTGATGTTATAGAATAGTGGTATTCATTAGAATCTCCAAGCTAATATGCTTTAGAAGAGAGCATAGTGTCGTTATATTAACTGTTTATTTAAAAGACTTCTTTGTATGCACTTGGTGAGGATTGATTAACTCTACAAAAAACCATAGCACTGCACTGTATGCAAGTAGATTAAAATAACAACTAGTGGGTTATTTACTCATTATCAATAAAGGTTAATGATCCTCATAATATTGTAATAATTCAATTTATATAAAATTTAAAATCACACCTGCTGTTCACATTCTTGATTTCCTGCCCTTTTTACAATTTGTCTAACAGCACTAATAATAATATTGTAACTACAATTTGAGAAATTACTAAATTCACTTAATTAAAATAAAAATCAAAATGAATGGGCATTGCACTAACTGTAGGTTTGGCAAAGAGCCAGATGCTCAAATATTCAAAAATCATCAAAGGCTATCCAGAACTTAAATAATATTACCCAATTATAGTGATATTACAATTTAATTTTTATGTGATTGAGACAAGTGCACATTTTAGAATTGCTGCCAACTTGCAACTAATGTAATATTATTGAATTATGGAAGATAAAATTTTCATTATAGCTATTAATGAAATTTTATTGATGTACTATATATTTGAAAACTTTGTAACTAGGGCGCATTTTGTATATTGTGTTATGTGAATATAGGTTGCAATGTAGTTGTTTTGTTATGTGGTAAATACATGGCATTTTTGATATTTTGCTACATTGCAAACTGGTGGCATTTTGATATGTGGCATTTTGGTGAAATTTTCATGATTTTGTAGTGTGGCAAAAAGGGACCATACATACCTAAATGTGACATAAATTCTAAAGCCAGTGTTAACTAAACAAACTTTGTCACCAATTTTTGTGTGCCCAAGAATATCATTCATGTAGCACCCAATTCCCTTAAACCTTTTAATCCGACCTTTGCACACTTAACTTTCAATCATTTTTTCGGTATCTCCCACTTATTATGACGCTCCTTATCTACTATAAGCAAAATTGAAAATTTTTATAATAGGTACATGTGTTTTTCAACCATGGGACAAATATGTCCCAGCAGTATTATAAATGTTTAAAATTGATTTTAGTATTTGGAAAATGTTCATGGGAGATATATGTCCCATTAGGGCTTGAAAGGGTTAACCAAAATCAGGGATAATTATCTAGGCTAAAGTTGTTTGCTCAGATCAACTAAAATTGGCAAGAAAAGTTGTCTGTTTGAACCAACAAAAATTGGATAATTAAAATTGTTCATGTAGCTCTCCTATCACCAACTTTAGTTGTTAACTAATTAAATGAAAAAAATTGTTTGTGTAGCAGGTTGCTCTGACCAACTTTTTTATTGGAGCAATTGTAATCCAATAATTTGTGCTATAAACAAAAACAAGAAAATGTGCAATTAAAATATAACAGAAAACTTACACTATTTATTAACTATTTTTAAAAATTTCCTATTGGCTGTGATAAAAAATTTTGAAATATAGCACAAATGAAATATATTAGTAATCAAACAAAATGTGGGTTATATTAATTGCCTTAAATATTGTTGGTAGCACATTGATAATTTATTGTGTCAATGATTAAGAGCTAATGATTATTCACATATCTTTAAAATATAAAATAATCTTAGGGAAAAATTGCGATTTCCTCTATAAATATACAAACACATTGAAAATAACATATTTGTAGTTATTATATTTTATCTACAAATTTTTAGAATTTTGTCAATATGTAATAGTAATTACTTAGAAATCTGCTTTACACTAACATTAGTACAAAATAAGTGAATGCATCAATTATATTGAATGAAATTTAAATTTTTTTTACATTATGTATCTAGAATGCAACAGAAAAGTTGAATTACTAATATTAAATAGCTCTATTTTGGTTATTTTAAACTCTCTTAAAGCATGTAAAGTAAGCTGTGGCAATTGTTATATATAATATGTTGTCAAGTGTGCAATGTAATTGAAAATGTCAGAAGAGCAAAAGTAAGTACAAAGTTGTTAGATGGGACAGAGGCTAGACCAAAAAGTAGAAGATTTGCAATGGATAGAGATATTGTTCTCAGGTTTTCAACACTCACAGTACCACATCCTACATGTACATGTGCACAATCTTTATATACATTTCAATGTTCTGTAATTTCTCATTTATGGTTTTGCACTCTATACCCAGAGTAAAAATAGCAAAATTACAAACAAATGTTACTTTCTGCTGCGTAGTGCATTAATAATAGAATGTTTTGGTAGAGTAAGCTCAAATACATGCAAATTGTTGACATTTTTGCACCATTTGGACACAAAATAACAGAGAAATTATATTAGTCATTTTAATATTAAAATTTGGAAAACAAAATATACTTTGGCAACAAATGAATCAGAAATAACTACTTTGTATAAAAATAACAAAATATCTCCAAAATATAACCTAAACTGCTATTGGGGTTGGAATAAAATGAAAAATTGTGCCCTATTTCTAATGTAGTGTATAAATTGTAGCAAAATTGTACATGTTGCCAAACATTCTTAGAGCACTAAAATGAGTTATGTTAAGGAGTGCTAAGCTAATGATTTTTTGTACAAACTTTAGTCCATATTTTTCTTTATATCAAAAATCCACAATGTAACACACAAAAATCTTGACAAAAACTTTACAAAAACTTGCAGGAGCACTAAAAAAATCCTGAGAAAACTTAAACAAATGTCTGCAGTTTGTTTGTTCAGCTTTTTCAGAACTACTTGAAATAAACACTATAACAACAACTGTGGTCATTTTGAATGCTTTTTAGTATATAACTAGCAATATCAATGTCATTTCTTAAAACTAACTCATTTTAGTCTGCTACATTTTCAAACAAACTGTAAGCATAAAAAGTGCATTTATTGATTTTTACTAAGAATTACATTTTTCATGCACTTCCTTGGTATACCTAGAATGCCAATTATTGTCCAAATGACTCTTTTATGTTTTATGATGAAGTGACATAAACAGATGTAATACCTTTGCCTTCTTTTGTTGTTGTTTATAAATATATTATTAAAGAAAATTTAATTATATTTCATCACCAGTTATAGTTCTTCACTAGAATCATACTCTGAGAGTTTAGTAAAATGGGCAAGAGTTTTAATTGCAGATAATCTACACAGTGAATCCATTACTAAAACAGTCTTAGCAATAACAATAAGAGCTATCCTTAGCAGTAGTAAGAGATGAGCCAGACCCCATGCCAATGAGATACCCATGAATATATTTGCCATATGGGAATGAACATATTCTATTATACACCATCTAGTGACAAAATGCTTTGTCAAAACTAAATTGAGCAAAATAGTTTTTTAAGATATTTTTATTATTTCTAGGATTTCATCAAAGAGATTTAATTGAGGTCAAGAAATGTTGTTTAATAGAATTAAGTGGAGCAAAATAATTTTTAACAATTTTTTTTGTTAATATACATGACATTTTTAGTCAAGTAATTAGAGCACTATATCATGCTTTGCTGACTAATACATTGTTGAATAATGGAAAGTCTTATTACATTTTTCAAATTGAATCATTTTCCATGATTTTCCTTTTTCAAATACCCTGCTATTTCATTGTAAAAAGTCCATGCATTTAATTTGTTTTTGCTAATATCCAAAATACATGACAGAAAAATATTCATCATACTTAAGCATTACAGGCAAATGAAATATGAGAATTACATGATAAAGGCAAATATATTTTCTTAAAAATATACATATGATACTATTAGTAGGATTTATACATATACATGCTTTCTTTAATACACTATTATGATATTAGTTTTATACAACAGTATTCTCTTTGCATTTAATTTGGTTTATATGGATTTTTCAGCATGTTCTCATTTGTAGCATGTTACATCTTTGTTGACTTTGCACATCTTTTTCAGTTTATTTGGTTTATGGCATTTTAGTGCTTGTAAACATTTACATGGGTTTTCCACTTTCACTACTATGTAACATTTAAGGTACAAATTCCTTATCCACTTTTTCCTTGTATTGTATTTGGAATCCAGATGATTCACTCATTTCATAGTTGACATACTGTTACACATTTAATTTTCCAATCTGTAAATATGAATTCTGGTAGTCAAATTACTTGGATCACCCTGCTAAGCACTTAATTGCTTGTAAATAGTGTATTATTCACATGCAAAAAACACAGGCACATTGTATTTAGAAGATGGATTTCTCAGAATTTTTAGAAAATTACAAACTAATAATTTTTAGGTCAATATATTAAAAAACACTGTATATAATATCACTTAAGCATGATATGAACTCTACTATGACTTGAAAATTTAATACATGCTCAGTTAATATCATCCAAATGGTACAACAAATTGAAAATCAATGTGTATCATTCAGTTTTCTTAAATTGCTAGTTATAAAATAGGGAAACTTAAAATGCATGTGCATAAACAAGGTATTCAAATTAGCAAAAATAAATTTGAACAATTTAGTTTCTATGAATTAAAAGATATTTAAAAATATGCAATTAAGGCAAGACAATAAATAACATATCAGAAATCAAGGTGCACAAAATTCATTTTAAACCAGAAATTTAAAAACATGCTTGGTTAACCATGAAATTCTATAATATATGTAGATGATGAAAAACAAATATTGAAAATTCTTGACAAACCTTGTTATTTGTGTATGGATGCATTTGAAATCATCAGCCCACACTGTCTTGCTTTTGTAATCTTTCAGCTCAAAGTTGATTAGTCATGAATTTGATAAATTCTGTTTTTGCCATTTAAATTATTAGGTGGTTCCATGTAATCATACCAAGCATTATTCCCTGCACTGTGTGATGAGATTAACAACCAATTATAAAGTTGAAGTTATCTCATAAATTATGTAGCAGTTCACTAAAATAATAGGTTCTTTATTCAGTTAGTCAAGTGTGTGGTTAGAAAACAGGGCAAAGGAATTATAATTAATTTATTTTACTAATCTTAATAAAACATATCATAACTCAAAAAAGAATACAACAATGGTAGAGAGTAAGCAATTTATTAAATAAAACACAGATGTATGCATGTAATGTTTACATTAGGTAGAAACATTAATTATTTGAAACTATATGCCTAAGTTAAAAAACAGGAATGTAAATTTGTTTTTGTTTAAAGATTTAGTTAAAATACAAGTGGAAAAAAATTATTAGAAAATAGAAGCCAAATTTCTAAGAATTTTGTGAAAATTACAAATAAATCATTTATGGCTCAATATAGTGAAAAACAACAAATATAAAATCACTTAACTGTGTCATAAACTCTACTATGACTAGAAAATTTAAAACATATTCATTAATAATATCATGCAAACATCAAGTGTTATATTTTGCTTGAAAATACAAATTTTATTAAGTATTACAAGTTAATACAAATGTGATAAAAGCAAAATCGTTAAATTCGAGTATTAAATGCATACCAATGTCTGTATGTGTAGATGTATTTGAAATCTAAGCAGTCTAAAGATGTTGTATCACAAGTTATTGATTAAAATTAAGAAACTTAATAAGTGTTCAGTGAATAAATTCACCCAAGCATTGCTTCGTAAATCTGAGTACTGAATAAAAATCAAAATTTAAAGCAAATTCAGTAAAAATACACAAAATAGTTTAAATATATGATAAAAACACTGTGAAATCAAAGTGTCCATTCCATTGCTAAATGTAAATATGGCTAGATTGACTGAGGTTTCACTTCATTTTACCAGTAAGAAGTATACTTTCTAATACAAAACCATAATGTATATTATATAACATTTAATTAAAAAAATAGTTATACATGACTATTTTCAATAGATATGATTCATTAAATATAACAAAGAACTTTAAAAATACAACAATATATCAATATTTATTTGCTGAATATTTTTCTTGAATTTATTTTTGTGCTTAGTTAATTCACTCGTCCATTTTCATCATTGGTCCATGTTGTTTTGAAAATATATTCTCTATGGAAACTAGAACTTGGTGTTTTTGACCAGAATATTTTAATATAGCATTCACTTAATTAGTATAAGTTTTTATTTGATATGATATTAGAAATAATTAAATTACTAATCATTTATTGAAGATATAACAAGATTTACATTATTGAATAAATTCAATCAATCACTGACCAATTTTTGTAAAAATTGAATAATGTATTTATTTTACTGGAGAATTTTGCTTCTTTTCCTTATAAATAATCACCTGTTTTAAAAAGTTAAACAAATGCTGCTAGATTATAGCAATTTATCATTCAAAACCCCACATTGTTCACTGAACAATAACAATAGACTAACTGGATATATTCTTTTTGTTTTACCATCAGCTGAACAAATAATAATGCTAGATCTATACAAATATTCATTCTCCCATCATTTATATGTTTATTAGTTGTTAAGAATCCCCTTGTTTTGTTCAAATTTCATACATTTAATATTCATGTAGAGTTTATTTTTTCACAAAAATCAATTNCTTATAGAAAGACAAAAGGTTTCTTTGGTACTTCAAGTATTTTGTACTAATACTGATAATGCCCTATGCATTTGTACTGCCACAAAATGTATTGCTGATCAGACTGCTTGATTTATTGAGATATTTTCAAATTTATTTTCAATTGTAAATGTTAAATCACAATTCACAGGAATGTCACAGTGTAATCCATATAAAAATTCGATTACCTCAATCAATGATCCAAATTTGTTATACTTGGAAAACATTTCTCAGTAGTAGAAGCCGCGGCAAGGAGATCTCACTTTTTTCTGATTGGTCGAGAGGTGGAGGCAAGGAGATCTCACTTTTTTCTGATTGGTCGAGAGGTGGNGTGTTAAAGAATAGGAAGAGCAATTGAAAAAATTCTGAGAGTGCAATATTTTTTAAAAAAATACCAAGCTGTTCACCTACTACAAAGATTGACATCATCTTTAGTGAAAAACAAAATAATGTTTGTGCAATCATATTCTCAAATGCTTCTGAAAAGCAAAAAACTTGTTCTATTATGTTTGATGAAGTCAGCATTAAAGCTGGACTGTTCTATCATGGTGTTAATGTTCTAGGCTATTCCTTGGATTCTCCTAGAGAAATGGCAATATCAGTAATTGTGTTTATGATTAAGCTTCAGTTTGGTGGACCATCATTTGTGTTTAGAATTTCACCAATTTTCAGTTTTAATTGTAAATTTCTGAAAGAAAATCTTAAGTTATGTGCTGATGAAGTTACAGAAAGTGGCGGCAAAATCATAACAACTATCTGTGATAATCATCAGATAAATCAAAAATTGTATTCTGAGTTGGCTATTAGTGAAACCTGGATAGGGAATTTGGACATTCCTCGATTTTTTCTGATAAATGGCACTTTAAATCTAATGAAATGTATAAGAAATTTTGGATAAATGAAAAATCTAAGATTTTAAAATTCTATTATTTTGAGTTGTTCACAATATGTACTGCTGATTGGTACCATCTACAAAACCTTTACAACTGTGAAAAAACAATGTTGTAAAGCTGTTTAGTCTTTCTAAAGCTGCCATGAATCCATCTCTTATAGAAAGACAAAAGGTTTCTTTGGTACTTCAAGTATTTTGTACTAATACTGATAATGCCCTATGCATTTGTACTGCCACAAAATGTATTGCTGATCAGACTGCTTGATTTATTGAGATATTTTCAAATTTATTTTCAATTGTAAATGTTAAATCACAATTCACAGGAATGTCACAGTGTAATCCATATAAAAATTTGATTACCTCAATCAATGATCCAAATTTGTTATACTTGGAAAACATTTCTCAATTAGCGAAATTTATGTCTCCTGTTTCAGTGTCCTCCAGAATAATTTAATTAGGGACACATCAAATGCTTTATATAGAACTTGCAAAGGACTAATTGATTTATCTGTCATGTTACTTGGTGAGCTGAAATATTCCTACGTGTTACTTGAGCAATTTCAAAACAATGAACTCAAAGAAAAGTTTGGTTTATATCATCAATCATGTGGAAATTTTTACATTAGCTATATACAGGTATTTGAGTGATTCCGCATTAATAAATCTATGCTTTTGCTAAGTAAATATCTTGATGATATTGATATAAACGTAAGAAATTCATATCATTCTTGTGATAACTGTAATATTTTATTGTCTGATGAAGATTCATCCTTAATTGATCAGTTAGATGCATTTCAAGAAAAAGTATCAGAAGAAGAATCAATGACTCTTGTATATATAGCTGGTTACATTGCAAAGAAATATAAACAGTACAGTGTGGAATCACATTGTCTTGAAAATTCAGATTTTTTAGAGTTAGTTAATCGTGGAAAACTTACTCATCCTTCAGAAGAACTTGTAAACCTAGTTCTTATATCTTATTGTTTTTTTATTAAGTTTGTAAGCCCCTCTGTAGGAAGTCTGCAGTTAGGATACTTTCTACCATAGCGAACTCACATGACTGTTGTAAAGATCTCAAAGTATTTGAAACTTTTGCAAACATTCTAATTTCTAGAATCTGTAAGAAACGTTGTTTAAAACAAAGCGAGACTTCCACGACAAAGTTAGCAAAATTTGTTTAGTTAGTGTATTGCAATATTTTTTATAACATTTGATAATATTGAAAATAAATGAATTTTATTTTGGATAACTATGCAATTATGTATAGAAGAAATTTTAAAATTTCAAGAGATATTGTTGGGCCTACAATAATTTAATATCTGTTTGGGTGATGAGGCCTTTACTTTGTGTACATAGGTTACGTATAGGGATATATTCTCGATTAGCCGACTGCATGTATCGAAATAATTAATTGTCAACAAACGGTTGGATGACCGAAACCTAGGAATTATATTAATATTATTTTAGATCCAAATTAATGACCTATAATCGACCAATAAAGTGACCATACATGTAGTAAACTATAAATGTAGGTTAGGGAGTCGTTCAAATTAAATATATTTAATCAAGCCAATATATTATTGGTAATGGCTACATGTAATAACTAACAAACAACTGGTAACAAGTCAGGTTGTGAATAGATATAACACTTTCACAAAATAGAGCTTAAGTCGAGTTGTGCCGTGCCTTGAGTATGCACTGAGCTAAAGTAGGGTACACATAAACTGTATCGATTGAGCTGAGATGTGGCACTCTACCAACGGATGGAATAGTGGAACTGGATGTGGAGATCTGCTTCGGGCAGATGCCCCTAGTAGATCATTACACTTTCTGCATGGCTTCGTCATCTAAATAGTGAACAGTTAATTCTAGGTTACATAAGCTAACAGAAGCAACAAGTCAAGCAGTATGCAACAAGTAAATCCTTACCCGCAATAACACGACTAACGTTATACAGTAACAGTAGACAGACAGTGATAATGCCTGGTAGAGGATGTTACAGTTCCACTCATGTTTCCAATTCAATAATAACTAGGGATATTTTCCACGTTTTCCATGAGTAAAATTTGCTGCTGCTTTTACAAAAAAAACCAATTTTTCCCTGAGAAGAAATCCATTTTAACTCAGGTTAATGATTCTTTTATCATTGCTTGCATGCTTTGGGCGCTTGCCACAGTTGCCATTTAGAATCAACACACTGCTTAGGACTGATCACAATAGCTTTTCTATCACTATCTCTTACTGCTCGATTAATTAACTATATCTTATGTATTAACTCTATTACATTAGACAGTAATAACCAAGTTCTCTTTAGGAGCAGAAGATTCATCAGGGTCACAACCCATGTGGAAGTGGTTTCCAGTAGCAGTCTCCAATTCTATGTCATGGTTCATGACTCAGAAAGAAACTAGCTCAGTGAACACAGTATTGGTGGAAGTGCTCCCAGTATGTGAATTTGTACAATAATTGCTCTTGTTATTATGAGTAATAGATAGAAGTTTGCAACTTTGCTGCTTTTGCCTCTTATTGATCTTACATGTAAATATACTTAAATATCAATAGATGCATGGCCCTTGGTACATGTGTGCAACTATTGTGGTGATTAACTGCCCATCACTTAAGTACATCTCTGAATCTAACTAAATAAGTTACCAAACAATGTAATAATATGCTCATAGGCATTTCTTATGTTTAGTAAATCTGTTATGTTTATTACTGACAATAAATTTGGATCTAAGTTTAGCCATCAAGCTATTTAGAATGTGGAGGTTTATTATCAAGTGAATCAATCGATAGGTAAGGTAAATGAAGAAAAACTCCTATGCCTAACATTAACATAAAGAAACACTTTCACTAGACAGGGCAGAGTTTTAATGTGAGGTTAAACCTGATGTCAAGTGTAGATATGGAGAATGCTTCTCAGCCAGTTGGTAAATGCAATGGTGTGAGTCCTTGAATAGCTAATCATGTGCTGAATGTTTATCTTGCCATTGTAATAATAATAAAACCTGATATGAACATATGGTAAATCCAAACAATTTATTTCATCAACTAATTAAAAATTTCACACCTTATTTATATAAAATTGTACAATGCTAACATGTATCTGTTTTTCATTTACAATTATTTCAGTAGTTGAATTTCTTCAGCTAATCTTATGCAATGTGTTCAATTTGGCTATCCAGTAACAATGTGATTTAAGATGTATCTTTCTGCCAAATCTTTTGCCAAAAATATTTATAGCTTAGTTTACAAAAAAGATTATAATTGATATAAAACAAGTTAAACACAAAATAATCAACATAAAAAATTTTAAAATAGCCCTTTTGGTTTCATTGTTTCATGCTGATTATGTCACACTCCCTCCCCAGTGTTGCTAGTGGGTGATCATGACTCTCTCTCCGTCGATTTCTTATCCACCATCAATTAGTTTCATTTTTTATCAATCATAACTAGGTACTATTTTTACCAAAAACTGCGACCAAAAGTTGTATTTATGAATTTAAAAATCGCCATACATTCTAGTACCAGTAGATGAGAATGTTCCCATTTTGGGAACATAAAAAAATCGTGTTTCCCATTAAGAATTTTAAATTTTGCTTCCAGATTTCTTCTAGATAGAGTTAATATAGTTGGAATTCTCAATTTCTATGTGTTGGACCATTTATTCTTGGTGCAGCATTTAAAGGGTTACTATATTGGTTTATACAAATAGTGAAATATGTGATGGTACTGAAACTGTGAACTAAAAGCAAATTTTCGAATTTGTAATATCTAGTAATTATGTCAACTTGAAGTAATTTTTTGAATGCATAACAAGAGTATCTTTCTAGAAGTTATTTCACAAACTTAAATCTTGCAAAACTTGGAAAAACTCTGAATATTCTGTATTGAATGTTAAAAGCACTTAGTTCATGTCCCTAATCAAATACATATTGTAATGGACATTCTATTTCATAGAAGCTATTATGTTATAATTCGGAAAGCATCAAAATTCTGATGGTAATTCCAATTCCTAAATATCGGGGTTTTTGATTTTATCATGCATATATATATATATATATATATATATATATA